>DWTU01002547.1:0-11360 GCA_018251515.1 Cecropterus confusis | reverse complement strand
TTATCACTGCTTTACGGTGAAGGAAAACATCGTGAGGAAACCTACACACCTGAGAGTTCTTTAAAAAAGTTCTCAAGAGTGTGTGAAGTCTACCAATTCGCACTTGGCCAGCGCGGTAGACTATGGCCTAAGACTCTCTTAATCTGCGACAATAATGGGTTGACGAGAGATACTTGTAATTATATGTACAATACTTATATGAAAAAAAAACAATTACAATTTTTTGAACTACGTCTGTTTGTTCCAAATAAATGGACGAAATGACTTGACGGATTTTGCTGGGATTTTTATAGACAGATAATTGATGTTATAAACAGTAGCTTAAGTTATTTTTATTTTAGAAAAATATGAGAATTTCGCGCATGTAAATTTAATGCATGCTCACACAGCCTCTGTCGTCGGCGCTAATGTCAGTTGCTAGTCCTCTGTATAATTTTTTTTTTTTTACATTATGTACAGAACGTCATGAAAATTTAGATTAAATGTATGTCATGTTCCATTTTTAAACGTGAATTGAACCGCGTGGCACAGCACGTTTTTAAACGTGAATTGAGCAGCGTGGCGAAAATAAATTTTGCCACACATATATTTAAAACATAGGTAATTCAGGGATAGAGTAACGGATGTTTTATTTTACGTATCTACTCCTAAAGATGACACCTAAATTTAACTACAATCAGACAGACATTTATGTATTTTAAAACGGATTTTTTTTAAATAACTTTCAAAATGTTAAGATTAATATGTCGGGAGCATTGGATTAGATTTCGCGTAATTAAATTCGTATATAAAAATCTTATTTAAAAATCATGTTCTTCAAGCCCAAAAGAAAGAAGATTCGAAAACAAACAAAATAATTAAACAAGAATTTTAACGCAAAAAGCGAATGTGAAAATAATGGCCCATTGACGAAACCCAACCGGTTTGCCGACGTACAAAGGTTTTGCAAACTATGTTTTACATGCGGGTGTGTCGGTGAATAACTTGACACCACTGAACTTAACATATAATATTTATATACAATAATGCATAATGGGAGTAGGTAAAGCCTTGGCTCCGTGCATATCTTGTTAATTTTAAAATATTTCAATAGTTAACGTTGTGCCAAAAATTGCTAATCCCAATCACTGTATTTGAATATACTCGTATTTATGTCCATTTCGTACAGTTTTAAAGGTAAACAGAGTGACAGAACATTTATAACTAAATATATATTTTAGGTACCTTTAAAAGAAACACGTGAGTTTGCACGGGTTCTACTTTGAAATTATAATCAAACTTCCGTTTAATTTACTTTTTTGTTACGTAATTAGTATAAGCTAAGGACACTAACGACAACCTAAATCTAAGCATATTTATATTAAATTGGCCGTAGTGGTACACATAAAACTAACTAAAATATCTGTCCCTGATAATTTACTCAGAGTGAATTCCGTAGTACCGACAACTTTGAAATAGGTATACTATTGTACCGAACGTAATTTTTTAACAAACCATCGTGTGTCAAATAAATTCTCGTCGTAATAAAAATCCAAAAGAATAAGAATAATACATTAATACAGTAAATTTATACACATATACAGAAGTATTCACTATTAAACGCCTAATCTCATTAAAATTATTACATTATCCATGTTTACGAAACTCTCTAGTTCCGCATTCGTCTAGTGACCTAATTAAAGTGAATGAAATATGCCTCTATGAAACTTATAACCTTAATAAACCTAAAATTAGGACATTTGCGTGTATTTCGCGCGGCATTTTCCAAAATTCCTTTTCTCAAATTGTTTTAGGTCCGCATTCGACACGTAATGATAATTCCAATATTTTGCCGTATATCGTATAATTGTCTATAGTTACGATTTTATTACATGTAGATATGCTTTGTGTATATGAGGTTATGTGTGTAAAGATCATGGAGTCGAGTAAATTCTATATTACGACATGCAATTTGATTGAACCTATAATATAATTAGTAAGGATACAAGAATGTTTTACAATAACTTTATGCAAGCTTTTACTGCAACAGGTACACAATAATAAAATAGTTAATAAAAGCTACTTTACAGTATATTTGCAGCTAATAGATATTTTTTTGCAATTAAATACGTTCGTTACGAATAAAAATGTCAGCGTCGTTCACCTTGTCAAATGTCAAGACATGCTTAATTAGAAGTTTTATTAGCGTTGTAGTCACAGATTACTAATGTAAAATCATATATAGTTTTATGTATAAAGGTATATGTTTTTAGTTACAATTACTTGCTTTGCGTTTGTAAGCTTTGCCATGCGAGTATCGCGTTGCGATTGGTTGCGAATCCATGCGTTGCGTTGCGATGCGTTTCGTAGCGTTTCGCTCACTCGTGGGTTCTTGTTGTAGCTGCCAAGGGCTGGCCTGCCACTCCCCCGGACCCCGCCGACACCCCGCGGGGAATCACCAGTGACCGCCAGTGATAACAACAAACACGTAGTATGTATTTTTAACATTCGCTTCTCGTTATGCTGACATCCACTTGACTTAAAAACGCTTCTTAAAATACGGATATTACTTGCAGCTTCGCAGTTACACGGCTTTACACAAATAACTTAAATATTTTAGGTTAAAAATTACTCTTATGGTCTCATGTCGACCTATAAAATAGTGCTGTGAATCATTTCCGCTTTCAGTACTAGCCGGTACAAAATGTCAATGACAAAATAGAAAATGTGTTTCTTATATAGCAATATACCTATATAAATATATAGCAACAATAACAATGCTCTTATTTTTTATAATAACACCAGTACGCACATAATTTACTTACATTTATATGTAAAGAAATCACCTGGGCACTAAGTTTTTTGGTAATTGTAAATTAGATTTATTTTCATAGCATCATCTTTTAAGAAATAAATGTATCTAATAAGCGCACAATCCGCTTGTTGGTAAATGGTACATACTGCAATCCTATTTGGATTAACACCCACTAACCTAAGGTCGGCCACATATGCGTTGCTCCCGCTAAGGCTACCTACACCTGCTGCATTCTTTTTTCTCTAAACTATGTATACTTTCATAGTCATTTAGTACAATGCTGTTATTTTAACAAATAACCAGATTCCGTTTATTTGTACAGATCAAGCGATACGCATAAATAATACTATAGAGATTAAAAGCGTCCAACGTGTCGGCACGGCGGAACTTGTGATCATTTAGAACAATTATATAGCTTGCATGTGCACAATTAATGGAAATGTTCCCACCGTATCATCCGAGGATATAGCTGTGTCATGAATCAAGGAGATGAAAGAACGCCGCTTGTTGATACATTTTTTCATATCTAGCACAACACAGACAATAAGTATATTTGTAATTGAGAATGATAGATACAACTCGTATTTATTTAACGCGTGTTTAAGACGCGTGTCTAAGCCCGAATTTTAAGCTTTGACCTTCGTCCTAAACCACACCAGGTGGTAGAAATAATGTTGTTGTTTTTAGTATATTTTAGCTTGTTTTTAGCATGAAGCAATTTTTGCGTTGCAGTGTAAGGGTGTGGTTAAGGAGGACCATCTCTGTCCTCGGGAGTAGCAACGCATCTGTGATTAACTTCAGATAGAATATCCTACGTGAGGTTGCTTACAGATGTCCATGATAGGCAATAACCATCAGATGAGCTTCATGCTCGTTTGCTACTTCAATGTTTATAAACCTTGTAGATTACGTTATTGTCCCACTGCTGGTCCCGCAGGTCTCAAGAGTTAAACTTTGAAGCCACAGACTACCGTGATAGCTAAGTATTGGGAGACTTCACACACCTTTGGCAACTTTCTTTCAGAGAACTGTAAGGCGTGTAGGTTTCCTCGCAATGTTTCCCTACATCGAAAAGCAGGATCAATTCGTTTCTGATGGTTTCTTTCTTTTAAAATAAATCTGTGGTGCGTGCCTAGGATTCGATTGATTGTTTTGAAAGTTTTTACGTAAGTTAACGGAACATCTTCGTGTATATTAAAGAGATTTCATCATTTGTTAGGTTAAAGTACAAACAACAAATAATACATACACATACAAAAAATTGTAAAATAAATACTGAATACCTTTATTTTCAATAAACACAGTACAGGGTTATCATTTACCTTGGGAAGATTGTAAAGATTACCGCATTGACAGTTTGAGTTATTTCTGTCAATATTATCAGAAAAAACTACATATATGTATATAAGTGACGCATACATAACCTCTCTCCTGTGGGAAGTCGGTTAATAATAGTATACTATGTTGTAATAATACTTTTTGTTTTAAAACTTAATGCCTGTTGCTCACATCTTCATAGGCGTAGATGTATCGCGAATGAGATAAAAAGAAACCGAAGCCAACATTTCGGCAAATTGCGTCAAATAGTTGTAACTACTCCTACTTAGTAAAAAACATAAATGTTATCTTTTAATAACCGAGTAGACACTTAAAAAAAATCAAGAAATTGCAAAAAAAATTTTGTTTTTTATTAAAATGCAAATATCGCATTATGTATGTGCTTCATATATATAATGACATGGCCAGAAGCTGAGCTTTAGCAGCCCTTAAGATATTCCGAGCCCAGATTAGCGATCTCTCTGCAAGACCGCGCGGATTGTTTGCATGGTAACGTCATCTTCCCTTTGTTGAGAGATCAGTTATTGATATGCAAATAATGTGCAAACTTTAAATAAGGCTTATTTGTTCAAATAAAAGCGCGATGAAATTAAATCCCATATTTCACTTCGAGTTTAATTTCTTCTTAGAATAAACAACAATACGTATGACTTATATATGAAGTTTTAAGTACATTTTTTTGTATTTTAAAATACAGTCACGCTTCAATTTTATATATCTTCAAGAACCTGACTGTCTTAATTTACAATATTCACTAAGAACAAATGAGGAATGAACTTTGTTCCGAGGTACTCACTCATTGCTCATTGCATGACATGGAATTCACCGTAAAAGGAGCCAAAAGACGTACATACGCTCGAAAACCTTACCCTTCTTCTGACGCGGTCGGGTATGATTTCCACAGACTACGATGACTGCTTTCCATCAGTTAGCCCTTATACCTTTAAACTTATAAAAATATTAAAAAGAAAACTAAATATTTATATGCTTAACACCATTTTATTACTGGGTGCCACCAGTATTTACATTTACACACTTGCAACAACATTGCGAGGCCGCGCTCTCGCCGGTGACAGCAACCTTGATACATTTAAGCTTTACGCTTCATTTGACAACGGAGAGAATATTATGGCCGGTCTATCTCGAGCTGTTAAAACTGAGACAGTTCTAACTAATTATGCCTGTAGTCTAGATACACGACGCGACATTTATAACGCGACATTTATGACGATGTTAATCCCACAACTTCGCCCGGTTCGGTCACGTCTACCACCGTAATGTATCCTCTTATAATATAGGTTGTAAACTATCTGTGTGCCAAATTTCAAAGAAATTCGTCCAGTAGTTTTTGCGTGAAAGAATAACATACACACATACATCTAGTATCTTCATAAAAGTATAGGGAAAGAACGGACACCGACCAACCAGCCTGGGCGCACCGTGGGAAGTATAGTCTGTGGTAGTGCGGCCAATCCGTAGCGTCGAATCAGTCGGCAGGATTCCTTCCAAGGTCGTCCATATCAACGCGGACAAGAATTTAGGCTTGTCGCTACAAACCCAATGGGAAATAGGAAGTTTGATTTTCAGGCACTTAGAGATTAAATGAGGATTTCTTTTTCCGCGTTGCGACAGTGCGGGCTGGTCCATGGCTGAGCGTAATAATACGCAGCATGGGAAGAAGCTTAAAGATTTTATGCGATCTCTCACTTTGCATCAGTTTTGCGTTTTGCGACCACTCTGTAACTCTTTCAATATGCATTACAAAATGCTTCGAATCTCTCCGAAACATCGACCGACACAGTGTCGGTCCGTGGTTGTATGTGTTTGTTCGTTGCAAATTCGTGGATTTGCAGATCGTCGGAAGCCAGCTTATTATTATAAACAACATTTGCAATCATTTACTCGTAATACCTTGTAGTTACCGGGTAATGTTCAGTGAGTAATAGCGTCATTCAAGTTAAATATACACTTAGAACTAATGATCATTTCCGTCAATTTAAAATACATAACGCCGGTACCCATATTTGAGTCAGAAAACCTCATTAGGCAGTATTATCGAATGTATTTCGAGCTCATGGCAGAAGACTTCTTTATGACGTGTTTGCACCTATTAATACTGTGTGTTAAAGTAACATGTACATGTTAACAGCAATTACGATTTACCAAGATTGCTCTCACAAGTATTCTAACGTACATATAATTTACTAGACACCTACTGACCGACGCGTCATTTTGCACCCGGTGAATAAACGCCTTCATTAATTGTAATGAAGGCGTAAAGTAATTGTACTTTACTTACTTCATTCATATTTTTAAACACGTATTTTTAAGTATTTTTTTTTTTTAAAGAAATGCTTTATTTATATGACCACATATAGACCACATATATTAACATTGACGAACGCACAACTTATTGATTTTAACATGTGATTTTTGTTAAACTATTCGTTTGTACATGAGTACTTAAATAAATCAACCTCAATATCTACATAATGAAATTTTAAATTAATTCATACACACGATCTAATTTATCACCGAACTTCTATAAAAAAATGCTTCCACTTTTATGTATATTAACTTTGTACTCATAAAAGTTTTTCTTGTTAGGCGATAGATGGCGCTATGAACTAATTGGAGGAATCGGTATTCGGAAAACCGGGTTTTTTCGGATAATCGAACTGTATTGATATAGTTATATGTACATACTTTCATGTTTTTAATCGACTTCAACAAGGAGGAGATGATCAATTGGTATATTTTTATGTGTATAAACAGATAACTCCAGCAACTGACCGATTTCGAAACTTTTTCTTTTATTCGGTAGGGTTTACTTGCAGTTTGGTCCTATAGTCCTTAAGCCATGGTCTGATGATGTGAACCCGACAAAATCGAGGAAAACCTTTAAAATTGTATGGGCATTTTATGGATTAATTTGAAATAACTCAGCTTCTGCCAATCAGATTTTCATAAAAATTGATGATCATGTTGAGCGCTGGCTTTGCGTCATATACTATATTATATTTTGCTTTTTTTGTAGCATTGAAGTCAGCTGTATTTTTTTATTATTTTTTTTCTTGTATGACAAATAGGAATTTATCAAAAATAATGTAATCTTTACAACAAAAGATATTGCGCCGGAGGAAGTAATACGCGCGAGTCAGGAGTTCGGATAAGCGGTCGTTCGGTTGATTGACGTTCGGATAATCTACTGTACTTCTACAAATATGCATGTAGCATGCTTTCTGGATTTACAAATAAATGGGTATTAAGTTTGTTTAGTATTGAGTGATTTCATAAACAACAATTTCAGTCTGAAATACAAAAAAGTCTTTAAAGCTATATTAATGCGTTAAAACGAACATTACCTACCTGTGTTACATAATTAGTCAATGTTTGTTATTTCAACGGCGTTCTGCTCACACCCTTTAAACCACGATGCAACAACTGGAAACGTGTTTTAAGAAAAACCAGTTAACAATATAATTAGCAATCATATGATGATGATATGCAAAGCAATTCACTCGGGACTTCCCAAAGCTCCAAATTTCAAAGAATTTTTTTTTGCATTTATTATGTATATATTTTTCATGATGTTTTCCTGTTCCTTTATTTATGAGTATTTCGTAGAATTTTATGACCGACAACAACCGTGAACAACATTATGACATTTCTTACAAAGTGTTGTTCATTGTTGTAACAATACTTAATGGATTACGTTTACGCGGCGTATTCAGGAAAATGTATAATTACGTAATAATTTAATTGCAAGTATTACGTCATATTGGGCTCAAGATGTTTTCAAGTTGTTTGCTTTTCCTTAAGGGTTAATTTATTCTCTCATATAAATAATTTACATTTTAGAATAATAAAAGATAACACAATTAGAGATTAAGTATCCCGCTTGCTCAATTTAACATAATTTTTACACAGAAATGTAAATATCTCGAAATTCAAAATGTAATTGAAAGTTTTCAAGATCAAGTTTGTAGAAACTGAAATGTGAATTTATTTCAAAGCTTTATCGTACAAGTGCGCAGTTCGAGCTTAAAAATACCTATATTACACGCGCTACAGCCTTAACGGCTTGACAGATCGTGACTCATGACATATCATTAGAATCGTCTCAGTTTGGAAAGTGACATGGGCTATATAATTTAAAAAAATGGCGCAAAAGGGAGGCGTATGGGACGACTTTTTATAACCACAACAATATCAATTAAAAGCTAGCAAATAGACCATTCCAAAATATATATATATATATATTAAGATACTTTTAACTGACTACATCGACGTAATCTTATATAAAGCGCTAAATTTATTATATCGTTATGAACATAAAAAATGGTTTAAGCTGTCGGGTTTTTTGTTTTAAACATTTTTACAATATTACTAGTTTTGAAATAAGACACGACGTATTATAGGTATAAACCTATAAGTGCATATTTGATTTATAGGTGCGTCAACTACTACGGCAAACGGCCAACGGAAGACTTATCGACTCGTTATCCTCGGCGAAAAAATGTTATAAAAACACAGCAACGACATGCCGGCGTACTTGTGTAACTTGTATCGATAAATAATGAAAAAAATGGCGGCTATTTTTCTATACCAGCTAACCTGACAGACTTTGTTTTGCCTTATCTATGAATTATGAATTCGCTGTCAAGTTACTGACAGTTATGTCATACGCCATAAGGTTACATTACAAAACTATATTGTCAATGCTTTTAAGGGTTTTATTAATTTTCTAAACATCGCGCAACTTTCTTATTTTTTCTTTTATATGACCCTTCTTCTGAAACTCCCCTGCCTTCCAACACCCTCCAAACTAAAATACGTCGGCGTTGAACACTGCTGGTATAACGCAGAGATGCTGAAGAATGCCACCACCGTCAAAGTTTGAAGGAAAATTTAGATTCGTAGGGTAGGGTAGTAGGGTATTCTTATCAGCATAGTACAAAATATTTGTATACTGAAATTGAGCAAACAATACAAAAAGTTAGATTTTTGCTATTGGCAAATATTTATTCTGCTTAATTGTGTGGTAAAACAGTAATTAGTGGTTAATAAATTTAACACGATTCAAGACGTAAAAGTAAATAATAATACACTTGTACATATTATAAGGAGCAGAAAAAATATACACGCGAATTACTTCAAAGAAAGGCAGTGAAATAGCTGCAATAACTTTATCTTTTAAATTGAAACGAGGGACTTTTTATGACAGTTGCCCAAATATAAATATATAATGTATATAGATAATTGTATGCCTCGTTTCCTATCTGTAATAAAGATATTTAGGTACATTTGTTAATGGTATTACCGTACAATTTATAGGCACTGAATTTTAACGGCCCATTAAAATCAAATTTGTGAGTCTATATTTGTGATTGATAAATGTTAATACCTTATATGAAATAAGTGTATTTAAAGCACATTTAACATACATTTCCAAGACAATCTACGTACAAGTTGCCTATAAAATATGTTTTTCATAGAAAATATTGAAATTTGTAATATAAATTATCAGTGGCGGATTTACCAGCAGGTTGAGTAGGCTGGAGCATAAAGCGGCAAATTTTAGGGGCGACAAATATAATGTTATAATCGACTCTTTTTAATTAGAATAAACTCAGTGGCGTATAATGCGCCCGTCGGAGGCCTCCATGATCATCGGGTGGCACGTCTTGATGGCGGCAGAATATTTAGATCGGGCGACCTTTCTTTTCGCTGAATTAAATACCTAAATGGGTGTAGACGAATAGGCTTGCCTGCTGGCTGCAGATATCTTAATCCACCACTGTGAATTATGCAATGCGTACGTCACTGCATATTGCTAAATAGGTTCCTGCAAACGATAAATCACGACAATACTTTAAAGACGTATAAGGTTACCTAAATCTAACGTCTTCAACGCGTTTATCAAATAAATACATAGCCGACTTTTTAAATTCCATCGACATATTTGGTTTAACACACAAAGTGTGTTTGTTCGCAAATAGGTATTAAAGATCAACAAATTGTTCGCACTGACCATAATAACCTCATTAACAGCTGTACCTCAATATTATTATAATATGTTAGCAAGTTGCTAACTTATGATCTAAGTAACTATGCCGATATATAATGTTGGGCAATAGACTTATTTGAGGTAATATTTGTGTAATAAGTGTATAAAAATAGATACAAATAAGGTGAACAAGTTGCAAATAGTTTGTCTATTATATTTAATTTATCTGAGTGCTATGGATTTAAAAAAATAAGTCCATTCATCCATGAGCCCTTTGAGGTCCACTGCAGGACGTAGGCCTCCCTTATACCGTGAACCCATTATTGTCCTACTACTGGCGAAGTGCGAATTAATACGCCTCCTTAATGGGGTATTTTAACGAAAGTCTTTGCAACTGATATGCGGATTGATGACCTCAGTTGATGTTGACATTACAAAGGAGAACGATGTTCCTGAATTTAGTCCGTTAGTTGACCCTTTTAAAAATACGCAAAATTCTACAAAAAATTCATTTCAAAAATATTGTAACTGGTTGATGTGCTACAATAATTTTACATAAGCCATAACAAAATAATAAATTCCAATTAACAAAAATAATTACTTAAATCTACTATTGATTATCAATGAAACATAAGATTTCTTGCGAAGATATATTCAGAGTTCATCAAGTGTATTGATACATCACTTACATGAGTGACGATCGGACAATTGTAGCAGAAAACACGCAATTATTAAAACAATAGGAAAGGCAGGTCCAGTACAGGTCGAGTTTAATTACTAACAGGGCCTCCATACTACATAAATCAATGAGACCGATGTACATGTGCAAAAATACTTTATAGAATAATATGAACATTCCGATTTCTAGTGATCTTTGAATCTAAAATGGATTTAAAAGAAAAGAGTTACCAAAATCCTGCGAAAAAAAAGAGATTTAGTTCGTTGTCAACCTTTTATTATCCTCCTGATGAACATAGGGTTTTAGGTCCACTGAACTAGGACAAGTGCGAATTGGAAGACTTCACAAACCGTAACACTTTTTTTAAGAACTCTGACGTGTACGTTTTCTTGCCTCAATCTCACTGTAAGCAGTAAAGGTTCATCGTAAAGCAGTGATAGTAATAAATTAAAAAAATCAGAGGTGCATGCATGGGATTCGAACTTCGGACCACCCAATTTAAAGTGGCGTATTTCATTAAGCTATCACTGTTACCACAT
>DWTU01002546.1:0-11361 GCA_018251515.1 Cecropterus confusis | reverse complement strand
GTGGTAAGGGAGACATACTTTTCCGAGGCATTCCATCTTAGTCCTCAGGGATAGCAACGCATCTGTGGCTAACCTTAGATGAGACTATAGACTTACCTGGGGTTGATTACAAATGTCTATGGGTGGCTGCAGCTACGTACCATTAGGTGGGCTGCATGCGCGTTTGCTACTTCCATAATATTATACATATAATTGAAATATAAAAAGATATATTTAATTATTATGGTCAACCCGCAAATAAGGAACGGCGCCCTTGATGTATAGACAACATAGGTACCTACACTAAATAAAAGTTTTGGTAAACTATGGCTAACACGGGCCAAAATTTTTCAAAATACTTGTCACCTATCCAAATACAACAAGTCAGTGGTCCTTTTTAAATTTAATGTACTTAATTACACTAGCAAGTTTTGTATTTATCTTTCTTACTAATATTATAAATGTTTACGAGGATGTAGGTATGTGTCTGTAATTCTTTCACGCAAAAACTACTGATTGAATTGGATGAAATTTGACACACGGATAGTTTATCATAAATTATCTTAACTACGTGGTAATCCAGCCCGGATTACCACGTAGGATATTTTTTACCGTGGTACATACGCAAGCGGGCGGACCCGTGATAAAAAGCTCGTCATTTATATTTTTTTAAAAACTTGTAAATAACCAGCAAATTTATAATTTCTTCCTAGAAAATATAAATTTCGGCCACAAAAATCAAGTCTTGCTAGGGGGTATCGATAACATTAGTTGCGATGATACTTGTACACTTAGCGATTTCTGCTGCTCCGTGATTTTCGTTCGAGCCTAGGGTTAGTATGGGTCTCAAAATGCTGATGTACTTGTTCATGTTTCGATACAGGATCTGTACTTTGTAAAGGGAAACACATTTGTGTATGATTAGGGTTGTAGGGAGTATATTGTATTTTCTATAATATAAGGAGAATTACCAAACGAGCAACCAATGGACATCTGTCAACCCTATATAAAATCAGGCTCTTACATGAGGTTACAACGCATGGCTGTATAAAAGGAGTAATGTGAAAAACCTCGGGTAACCTTGGATAAGTACATCTCTTGCGTACATCTTACCACACCCTTTAAACCAGAACACGAGCAGCGCTTAACACTGTTGTTATCAGAAATAAATGAGACGGTAGGGTCTCTGAAGTTGAACTAAAATACTCCTAGCACTCGATTCTTAGTGTAGGAAAATAATACTTATTAGGAAAATACCTAAATAAGGTTAATTGATTTCTTTTTACATTTTGTTACTTTCTTTAGGTAATATAGGCATATAGGCATTACAGGCTAATCTTTAAATGTCTGAGCTTATTTTAAGACTAATTTTGAAAATTTATTTTTTAGTATCCTACAATAATTTTCGAGGTAATTGCATACAAGAGAAATAAAACATTGCTAGATTATGAGCTTACATGAGTGAAAATTTGATAGAGTTTGCAGATTCCTAAATATTTTTTGTGGATACAGCTGTGTGCACTATCTACGTAACTATGTAAGCAACCAACATAAGTATTTTTTTTTGTTGTTTTGTGGCATAGATGTCGGTTACTATTTTTGGTTGTTTTTTTTTCCAATTATTATTTTATTATTGTGTGGTTGGATGTTTGTTCGTAATCGAGTATCACGCAAAAGCAATTTTATGTCCTGGATTAATGCATGGAAATATTATTCACAGTACTTATTCTCTACTTATTCATGTTAGTAAATGTAATACATTTTATTAAAACTAAAGGGATGAGCATTATGGATGCCCCCTATATGAGGCAAATGAACCAAGGTAGTAGTTTGGTAACTTGGATTTAAAAATGTTTTTTTATTTATTTCATTCAAAAGTATAATACTTTAAAAATATACCTACTGTAATTTGTACGGTTCCCCCTTCTACCTGCTTTTGATAAAGACATTACTAAGCTTCTAAAGTCAATTTAAGAAGACCCGTCGTCGGTATGTATTAGTTTACTTATTTAAATCTGTTGCTAAAATATTATACGCCTTCTCAAAACAGCGTTTTTCCGGTCAGGCTGAATCATAACTTATTTACTATTCAACCGATTGCTCTAGAATTTTAACTGCTTTTTTTAACATAAATAAAAACAGTAACACAAGTGAAAAAACACACTTGTAGAAACTACAAGTGTGTAACTTGTAGTTTTTAGAACCCTCTTTAAGCTACAAAAAGATGATTATTTTCCAATGTTCTTCAGGGCAAAGTCTAACTTCACTGCTGGGTCTGGTATTACATGGTGTGAATAACATCATGCTCGATATGATTCATGTGACGTGATTTGGAACATTTATTTTATTGGTTAAGATTCTAAATACAATAATATTCTAAATTTTACGTAATCAAAGTAGCATTCACGAGTCATTGATAAAGGTCATAAATACCAGAGTCAACTACTTTTTCGTCTGGATGTCCCCCCAGCCACTGCATTTCTACCACATTGACGACTTTACGTAATGCCAACGAAGCGAACGATTCAGGCACCAGATCCTAAAATATGCCGTGGTAATAATAAAATGATGGGAAATATATTTGAAATAATGTATGCGAGTCAATTAATATTTTAATAACGTTTTATAAATATTTTTTATTAATAATTATGCATTTTTATCTATAACTTATACGTTACTGGCACTCTGTTTCATATTGAACGAATAAAAATAAAACTTTGTAAAAGGAACATGACAAAAACATATGAAGTCTGCATTCAGTTGTTTTCTGTTTTTGGGAATAAAACTGGTGCAATATTAAATAACAAGCCCCTATTTTAATTTCATGAAACGGTGAGTATTTTTTTAAATCATATATCACTTTTCAGTATTTTGCTTCCGAGCGTAGTGATGTAGGAAATATTTAAGTCTTAAAATTGAACAATCATCGCAATATATATTCCTATTTACTTATTACGAACAAGCAAGGGAACTCATAGCAGGATCTCGATCCATCTCAAAAAAACCTCAGGCTGAATTTAACCATCTATCGAACCTAAAACCCTATAAGAGTAAAATCACCGTATATCGACAACTTCGCTACACAGATAGTATTATAAAATAAAAGTAATTAATGCTTACAAGCATAAGTACTTATGTTGTTTAATAGAAGATAGAAATTCGATTTATTGCACATATAAATGTAAATAGTCGATATCTATAATATGATCGAAGAACAAGTGTTCAGCTCTAGAATCGATTACGTCCGTTTGTTTGTCCTGTCGAGCGCGCCTGTGCCGCATCCGCGTCCCGATATAGCGCAATCACCGATCGCACCACTTTATACAAACTAAGCTATTATTACCGAGTTAGTACAATACTTTATTAGATTTATCTCGTCATAACGTATATTTAGGATGTACGTAACGACGACCAGCAGTTTGGTGACCACACGTAGTTAGAGTCCGGGAACAGCTATGACATGTTCGGAATATACCTACTGAAACTGTTAAATTGAAATTGAAAATTACGTACTTACTTCCAACTGGTCAACTCCAAATATAAAAAAGTTATTACATATTCAGCTGTAAACAGCGCCCATTAGGCTGATTAGTTTAAAATGTGTATTTACAATTAATGAAAGGCGCCGGCGTTTCTCTTGCACAATGTCCCTAATAGGTTACGAAGGATTTTTTTTTGTTCAGAAGAAAATCAAGGAAATAATGCGAAGAGCAGTTTATGATTAAAAAGCAGGACTGTGGGTGATATCTTAACAAAACCTATTAAGATATCTGCATATTTACAATTAATCTGCCTAATTTTGGATTTGTATTACAAAATATGACATACCTACCTAATGGTTATGATGATGACATTTTTATAGGTACTAATAATTTTAACCATATTCCCACATATACCACTGTTATGATTTTAATTGTAACTTTTAATTTTGGAAATTAGAGCGATACCCTAGGCTATTTCCAAGTATTTAGGCCTATATTCCTACTATAACTACTACGAAATAGACTAGTTGATCTGTTCCAAGATTGGGTTCGAGTCCTTTCTAAATAAAAATAGCCGATTTTGACCATTCTGGCCTAGATTTGATTTGTTGATTAAGCTCTTAAGGGAGAACTCTTAGATGACTCGAAATTAATTCTCCGTTAGAGAGAGTGAAAATTATGAAAGTATCTAACTTTGAAAAATCACAATTGAAAGCGGAGGACTTGATGTTCAAACCCTTGAATCTTACATTGTTTTTTAAATAGATTTACAGATGTCTATGAGCGGCAGTGGTTACCTACATGGTATGTGAAGATAATAGAATCTCCGATTAAAAAAAACAGGAGGTTGTCATTTCGATTCTATTTTTTATGTGTGTTACCTATCTTTTGACTAAGTATACTGATTTTGATGATTCTTTTTATATTCGAAAGCTGATGATTGTCATGTGGTCGTGTTTAAATTTGAGCGAGATTTGAAGAGTAATAATGTGTATATTTAATTACCTTCAACTATATCTATCGCAGAGTATTGTAATATTTCGAGGTGGTCCCTTTTTTAGTTTGGTGATCTTCTGCTGAAACTAATAATAATAGTGATATTATGTTGATACAAAAATTGGTATATCATCACTAATAAGCGAAAATAATAACATTAAATATACAGAGCTCTATGCCACGAAAAAGTTAAAAAAATAATTATATGTTATTACAATATAGTTCTGAAAAGAACTACATATGTAATATGCAACGGCAAAGATGTCGGTTGTATTGAATACTTATTAGTATTGAAGAATTGGTGGACTTAAGATTGTAGTAGAGAATACTATATGTAATATTTTATTCCCCTCACATTAACTTCGATTCGTGCATTCCATTACAACATCCTCTCGATATTTAATAGTTTAAGAATTTCATATGAACATTCCACATAAGATGGAATTCCATTCTGTTTATCTTTAGGCAGTTTGTAACGCTTTCTACACATAGTTTCATGTTATATCTCTGTGTTTTGAGTGCCAACACATAATTACAAAACCGGTAACATAAATACAAAAATAAACTATTAAACCCAGAATAAAAAAATCAACTTACTACGTACCAGCCTGACCAGATATTGGTGTTTGTAACTGTAACTTTGATATATTAGGCTGCGTACCCACTGTATAGCCGTAACTCTAACCATTGCTCGTAAATATAACCAAAAACTGCATTATGTACTTAGAGCGCTAGCCTATCGCGAGTGGTTCGCAAAAAGCTAGTGTATGCGATACGCATACACATTTTGAAAATTTGCAAGTTTGAAACTTTGAAAGTTACTATTACCAAAAACAGGCCAAGTGTAAGTTGGACTCGCGCACGAAGGGTTCCGTACCATTCTATAACAAACGGCAAGAAAATCGCGTTTGTTGTATGGGAGCACCCTTAAATACTTAATAACAGGAAATATTAACAGGAATCACGGTTCATGAGATAACTTGTTAACAGATAGCCGGATGGCGCACTTCGAAGTCTTAGTATTAGTCCCGTTGTTACCCTTTGTGTACAGAACCCAAAGGGTAAATATCATAGTACCTAAGTACGTAGCCTGTCGCGAGTCCCACGCGAGCGGCTTGAAGTGAGACGAGGACTGTCAGTTCCTTTCGTAAATCAAAGGGCGCTCTCAGTATGCTCGTAGATGTCGAGGCGAAATTGGTAACACGTTGCAAGCCAATAAACATTTTCACGCTGAGTATCACAGATGACAGAGGACAAATGTCTTTTGTTAAGAAATGCCTATAGGAAAAACTTCAATAAATCAGTGCGAAAGAGTGGGCCCGTAGTAAGGGTTACACTATAATTACAGCTCGTCAAATGGCTCTCGTCATGTGAATGGGACGCACGCTGGATGTCTCGATCGAAGATAATTTTATTTGTTCGTAGCAATAATTTGTACCGATTCGGTTACAGGTACAACTCGTTAATGAGTATCTACCCGGCTTTATGAGCCTTTACTTTAAACGAACCTACAATCAACCCTGGGCAGTTTATTTATTTACACAGAATTCCCAAACATTTTCTCTGATTCTGTCAAAATATATTCTCAACTTCTCAGCTGTTCCCAAGATTGCGCGTACACGGGAACAGACATAAATTTTAAACAGGTTTTATATTTTCGTATCGCGCAAATAAGCATATCTGCTTACAATGCGACAGGTATATTTTATTTATTTGTATAGATAACGTTTAGGCTAGCTGGCTAGTAAATATTGCGATTCTGCAATTCTCAAGCTTTGGCTTCATATATCATCGTAATAACTACAAATTTACAAGCAGCATCCTTAACCTTAGCTTCGCAGCTATCATATGAGCATAAATCAGTATAGTTTGCATTCTGCGAGCTCTGACTTCGATACTGTAAACTGAACGTCGACGGGATCAAAAGATTTGCTGCAAAATGTATTGCACGACCACACACGTGCGACTTATCAACGCAGCTGTGAAACGTTGAATTATAACTATAATCATTTACTTTCTGCAAGCAATATTGTAATATATCTTGTAATCTGCGAATTCCCTCGCCAACGTTTTTCTTTAACGAAAACAAACAGCTCAGACACATTGGGAACGCATAAAAGACCGAATCCAAGGAACAGAACGTAAACATTTATCTCGAGTATGTATAGATCGATATGAAGACAAGAAACACCTACCTGCTACCGTAGTTACAATATTGTTTCACAAAACAAACATTGTTATAACCATATGGCGCTACTTGTAAGTTTATTGCCTTTTTATATCAAAAGAACCATTCGTAGTAAGTTAAAGAGACATTTATGGAACTTGTTTAAGGCGATTAAAAAGATACAAAAACCAATTAATAAAATTTATCGTGATCGCGATCGTCAAATGAGTTAAACGGGTGCATTGAACGACTTCCTCGTTAATCGCTATGCTATTCTAATTTGAATGGTTTTCCGGAAATTACTCGAGGAAAGATTTATTATGAGTACCTACTTTGTTTATAAGACAATTAAAGTCATTGTTAATGTTCGATCCGTCTACCGAGATACGACGGACAACGATTAGGCTATCCAAAGTCGAAAAGTAGCTTGAATCAACAAACACGCTAACATCCTTATGGGAGCGATGTCCGCTGAACGTCTTCAAGTCACATTGGTTTTGTTTATAACATGCTTCCTCCCGCAACTCCACTCGCGTACATCATTTAAGATTTTCAATTTTTACACAGTAATTTTACCTATATATATTCGCGCTGCAGTACCCTTTATTACTCTGATAAAAAATCTATGCAGTTGTGTGAAAATCTTGTCAAAATTGGTTTATTTGTTTTCAAGATAAGCTCATCCAGTTTCTTTTTAATATTTATACCTGACGATAAAGCAGACGGGCTACCGCATGGAAAGTTGTCACCGTCGCCTATGAACCTTTGCATCACCAGAGGAGTCGCCAATGCATCGGCTTTGAAGGAGAGCTCTTTTTACAGCCCTCTAAAGATAAAAGTATAAAAGATAAAAGATAAAAGTAAAGTGTAACTATTTTTAATTTTTTAAGTAGGTCGTAGGTAGACAGGTAGTATTATCCTGCGAATGAGCATTCGACTTAAATTCGAGCTAAATCATAGTCGAAATCGTCGACGTGCTATCCAGTAGTAAGTATTTGTTTTAGTAGATCGGAACGAAATAAAATGAGTTTATAAATAGAGATGAAGTAAACATTGTTTATTGATTTATGTACATGAAGCGTCGTGCGGCTAATCCGAAAATACCTATTAAAATGTCATTAAAGCATACAATGCTTTAATGACATTTTTATACAATACAATAAAACTCAGGTTCCACTTATATACTTTTAAAATACACCAGCAACTACTCAACCTCGTCTTATTCTCGCAATCCTTTTTATACTTCCCTCGGTAGGTCAATAATAAAGCTCAGAAAATAATTACCTATCTACCCTCCCTCGCTTTATAAAGATTCTACCTACGTTAAAATGTAACACAAATCGAACTTAACAGCACAATATTACTTGCTACATTGTTTCCGGTGAGATTATTCAAAGGAACTTGTTACCAACTACATAAGTTACAAGCACACGTTAGTAAAGTTTGTAAAGTTGATACCTAAATAAAAATCAGCAAATGACCGAACGCCCACATTTAAAGATTGCTTTTATTTTACAGTTTATGATATAACAAACTTTATACGTACCCTGTATTCTGTCGCAAAGCATGCAAATAGACATGACTCTTAGACAGACTTAAATATTTTTATTATTGAATCTTTTGCTCGAAATCGAACCCAGGACCCGCTGACGACAGGTTAGGTTGTTAATAATTGCGCCACACAGAAATCGAATAACATGAATGCTTAACGAATTAATAAAATTAATTACGGCAATTTAAGTACACGTGCTGTCGCTTGTATGAAACAAGTTCACAAAATAGCCTGTGATGTTTTATTAACCCGATAATAAATAGGCACTTAAACACCAATTAAAGGCAATTACAAAATATGTCACTACAAGTCGCTCTGTTATCAATTAGTAGGTATCTGTACAACGGGATTGGGTGTATAAATCGTTGGCTCATATTGGATGTCCGTGTCGCAATAAATATTAAATATCGAAGCCGTTAAAAATATCCACTTACACTTTATGAGAGCGCCCATCGACATGTTTACGTACGGGAGGAGGCAATCAATTGACTTTTTTCGTTCATTCTACATATTTATGTTGCTTTTTCATGCATTCAAGCTTTCTCAATATGCATATCGAGATTTGGTTACGGTGTCGTACTTTAATTTGAGTGTATAATTTGGTGCTAATTGAAATAAAGGTTTCCGATTTAATGGGCGCTCGTCACGAATTCTCCGAGTTTATTTTATCTTAACGTGTGGTTCTCATAAACTAACTGTGAGGTAGTCTTTATGTTTAATTCATTTAAATAGCGTTTATGTTATTTATAGAACTGATACTTGATTAAATGCCCAAGATATCAGAAGTCCTACTACTGTAATTTTTATTAAATAGCCATCTTTTTTTTTTAGTAAACGTGCATGCAGCCCACCTGATGGTAAGTGACATTTGTAATCAACCCTAAGTAAGATCAACTCACCTACGGTTAGCTACAGATGCGTTTCTAACCCTGAGGACTAAGATGGAATGCCTCGCAAAAGTATGTCTCCCTTACCACACCCTTCAAACCAAAACACAACTACGCATAACACTGCTGTTATTAGGCAGAAATAGGTGTTGCGCAAGTGCTTCCAGGATGCTTTGCAGGTTGCTTACAAGATTGTTACTTTTACACTCTACTTGACCTCACGATTATTGTAAAATAAGACAATGAGAACTTGTCGATTTGATGTTAATTTTGAACTATTTATTTGATGACTAGGCAGTCCGACATGGAAAATATTTTGTTTGTCACTTAATAACTCCACCGAAATCTTTATGCAATAAGCAATAGAGCACTAATAATTTTTAAAATCACTACGAAATTACTAATGTTAACAAACTGAGTGTTACATTAGTTATTTCGTAGGCGATACAGACTTGTCCATACAATTTGTATACAATATTCAATCGCAAGTCGGCACGGGTTAGGTACCTATCGTTTATAAAAAGCCCTAATATTTTTAGTCCATATTAGGGTATTACGAAACTTTTAAGAAGATATGCGTAAGAATATCTCGAACTCGAAATTTAAGGGACATCCTTTTACATACCTATTACTTATTGGCTTGATATGCAAGAATAAAAAAGCAGCTCT
The DNA here is from genome assembly GCA_018251515.1 of Cecropterus confusis. Classification (NCBI taxonomy): domain Eukaryota; kingdom Metazoa; phylum Arthropoda; class Insecta; order Lepidoptera; family Hesperiidae; genus Cecropterus; species Cecropterus confusis. Next base: position 1,629 of record DWTU01002546.1, on the reverse strand, counting down.
ACATTTTCTGTAAGTTATTATTAATTTAATTTAATTTACATAAATAAAATACATCACAATTTATTTTAATTATATTGATATTTTTGTTATTGTGATATTAAATTCACATATTCTTAATTCCCTGCAATGTTGTATAAACAGGTAAAAAAAATATATTAATTATCCCACATTTGTGTATCTATATATGTAGGGCTAACTGCATTAATTATGGTCATCCTGTCTATACAGTGGCACTAAATAAATGCCCTTTGAGCCAGGGAACACGCTTGGTGCTGGCATTAATCGCATTTCTCACCTTTACCTTACACATTGTAACTAAACAGGGTCTAAAGGCCCGTTAAACAGCTCGATAAATCGTCAACGAGACGCCTACGACCTCAAACACATATTAATATTTAATTGTATCCGCGATATCATCAAGGCGCGCATAACTAACTGTTAATAAAGTGTATTGTTGACGTGAATTATCCCCATAAGTCTGCCGAACGAGCCGGCCCGGCATCATCGGTCACGGGCCGCTATTCTCTAACAAAGATTTAAATGATACCAATATATCCAATAAATCTCATAACGACGACCCGTATACAAAAATGCCTATAATTATCATAGCACAATAAATCGCAAGTTTAAACCACATAAATTCACTTTCTACTTACAACTTGTACTAATAGATTTAGGTGTGTGGATTTTTAAGCGGTACTGGGAACTGGATAGGAATCAATTTAAACAAATTCAATGCACATAATTTATAAAGTGCGTGTTTAACTAGCAAAAAGCATTTATATTACTTTCAACTGTACCTACTTAGCACTCGTATGGTTTCGATTGCAAAAAATGGATCATTCTTTTAATAAACTTCTAAAAACTCATATGTTTTTGAAGTAAGACATCGAACAACACTAGGGGCTTAAAAATCGAATGGTTATCGAATAGGCCTCCGCATCGAATCCTGCGCACGAGTGTGTCGCCTCAGGAAAAGCTCGAGCCCAATAAACGCCATAAATAATACCGCTTCGTGTGAGACTCGCCACGGATACTATAACAACTAATATTATCTGTTCATACAATAATAAAAAATATATGAATACATCCCGATAACCGTACATCACGTTTATTAGTTCCGATAAATAACATGAACAGCTATTCGTTGTGATCGATTCTAATGTGTTGTTGTATATTTATTGTAATTAACTCTAGCCGCGAGCTCTCGTGTGGTGAGCCTATCAAATCAAATGCTTAAACTGTTTATTAGGAACTAATAATATTTGCATAATCGTATTCTATAGCGTTTCTCTATGAAATTTAATATTAATAGCCCATTAATAACAAGAATTAGCTCAATATAAAGGTATTTAACGTTTTTATAGAAATACCAAATGCACAATTGTATTTAATTTGTATCTATAAATAGTTGATTTATGCTCATTATATTCTTTAATGTTCTCGTAAGAGATTTTTTATTATATTTTTATTGCTGACAGTTTAGTCTGGCATTAAATTAGCTATATTTTCCCATGATAAAATAGTATTCAGTTTTGGATGAGGTTTTATAGAGACAGGTCCGATCGAGTCTACGATAACCCAATGTCAACTTATATCTCTATGTTGTTATAAGATGTATTGAAAGTT
>DWTU01002545.1:0-11361 GCA_018251515.1 Cecropterus confusis | reverse complement strand
GCAGTGGGTCCCGGGATTGAACCCCGGCCAGACAGACATCTGAATGATGAGTTTAGATTTCTGTTCTGGATCTGCGTGTTTGTGTATTCGTCCTTGTGTGTCCATGGCATCCACGACACAGGAGAAAATCCTACTGTAGGACTATGAGTGTAGAAAGCGTTTATGTTATATTTACTGCTGTTATTAGGCAGAAATAAGTGCAGCGGTGGTGCTTCCGGAGTCGAGTCACAAAGGGTTCTACCACGTTCATACTCATATTATCATAAAACACACATACACTTTAATTTTCATCATTTTCGTTTAATAGATAAATAATTCATTATCAAACCAATCTTACTGTACAATCAACATGTCATGAACACTTAGCCAGTGCAATTACTAACACCGACGCTACGAAGGTTGCAATAATTGGATAATAGGCCAATATGCAGTATCGTGACGTGATGTCGCAGCGGAGGCTTTCTTATAAAGTCGATAACGTATAAAAACTAAGTGTTACTTGTAATTAATTGTCCCTTTTTAGGTATGGTCCCTCGTGGTACTTGAACGACCATTCACTTTAGTAAAGCTGTTTATTTTTATACTTATATCGTAGCAGATACGTATTTATTTTTGTAATTGAAGTAGAAAATAAATTGTAAAAAAAAATAAAAAAATAATAAAAGTGAATAAATATTATTTCTTTCTTCCTTTCTTTCATTGATTAAAGAAATGTGTCCAGAACAGCAAATTGTGAAAAAATCTTAAATTATCGTGAACCTGATTGGCCGGTGTAATAGCAACCTCGGAACTGTTTTCGGAACATTTTTTATAACATAGAAACAGCGGACGGACCAAACTAACATGCAGTCCATCTGGTGGTAATTTGGCCACAACCGCCTTGGACATCTGTTATCAACCCCAGATGATAAGTCTTACCTGAGATCGACTACTTATGTGTTGTTACTCCTGAGGGCTAGGCGACCATGTTTGTTGCCACGCGTAGTTACGCATCTATGATCGACTTCACAAAATCTTCTCATGGCTGGCTACAAATGTCCATACGTGCTATTTCAATCACAGCAAAAGGTGTAAAATAAATATACATTAAACCAACATGTCAAAAATCAAAGTTCGAAGTTTTATGTCTTCGTCTGTGTCTCTTTGTTTGGGTATATATATATTAAAAATTATTGATTTGATTTAGACGATTCCTTTATACGATTTAGGAGGAAGTACATCCATTAAAGAGAAAGTAAATTAAAAATCATATAAAAATGTTTCACGACAAATTCAATTTCTTCAAGTAATTCTCCGACACGAACCAATTAGAAACTGGACGGCAAGGAAGCCGCAATTAAAAGGAATCCTCGAATATCTTCCGACTTAATGACTTCTTTGCTTGTTAATTCCTTGTCGCGAAGGAAAAACCCCAAGTCAGATTAATTCCAAGTGCGAGTCGATTGTTTGCATAAGCCTCGGCACTGGGGAAACATCACCTCGCCACCGGCTTAAAAAAATAATTAAAATTCGTAATCACTCTTGACTCGCCCCCGAGGGGGAACTGCACCGTCTTGAGACAAGCTTTGTCGGTTTGTGGACTGTTCCGTAAATCTGTTTCTTTCACTGTTTTACGGAGTTTCATTTCTTCTTGATCGAAAAAAAGCAGTGATAGCCTAATGGTTGTAACTCGGCCTCTCAATCGAGGGTACGAGGTTCGAATTACAAATTAATTATCATTGCTTTACGGTGAAGGAAAACATCGTGAGGAAACCTGCACACCTGAGAGTTCTCAAAAAAAAAAGAGTTCGCAAGGGTGTGTGAAGTAGTACCAATTCGCACTTGGCCAGCGCGGTGGACTATGGCCTGAACCACTCTTATCATGAGACCCGTACCCAGCAGGGGGACAATAATGGGTTGACGATGATTTCTTCTTGATGGTAAAACACCTTGAGAAATGATGGTAATGGGAAGTCTTTAAACCATTATCATCCATTAAGCCTATGTCTATACCATTAAGTCCACCTTTGTACATTCTAATACGGTGCATAAATATTAAATAAATAAATAAATAATCCCGTACTCCGTAATAAAAACCGACACCGTAATAAAATTATGCTATTACTAACAAACTTGAATATACAGATAAGGTCTTAAATCAAAGTGTAATTTTAGATTGAAATCGTAACATATCATTTCACTCTATTTTATTTCATTTCGTTTCATTTCCCTAGAAAAATGACTATTACGACATCTCTCCGCGACAGTGTATGTTTATAGACTTTAAAAATCCTACATGCACACTAGTTCGGAAGTTTCCGACTCGGTTCGTTACGGCCCCGCAAAATATGAAAGCTCAACTCATCCTTGCATGCTCGACGGTAGTTTCAGGCCCTCTTAACAACATATTTGGGAATATTTCGATTACCATAAAGCGTTCAGTATGATGTATGTTGTATGTGCAGTCATTGTTTCGATGACACACACGTATTGCACACGTTTGAACCGCATTGCGATTTATTTTCGGATATCGCGAGCGATAGGAACATGCATAATTCACTGCATAGGTATATAAAGACAATTATTTTAAGAGGCAGTCCCCGTTGAAGAAAGCGTTGAATGTTTTATTCTTATACGAATAGACAATGCTTTCATTAAAGCGGATTCGGTAATGTTAAAAATCGGAGTAAATGTGTACATCGTACTCAATAGCATGTAAAATAGCTCACAATGGCCAGACATTTCCTTCTTTCATTCAAAAGAACTCGAGCTTATCAAGGTCTTAAATTAATAAGCATTCAAGTTGAGCCAAGTAAAAATGAATAAAGCTCGTAACATCGAACAATAGCGTAATAAGGATGGTGCATTTTGTCTCTGAGAGCTCGCTTGCAAAACAACAATAATTCTTGTTCCCGTGAAAAGATTTTCAGCGTTATTCCACTTGAAATTATTATTGTTTTTTTCTTGTCGTTGTCTTGCCATTGTCTCGGAGGTAAGTAATGAAGGAAATTGGGGGTTCTTGGGTTGTGAGGGACGCAAGATTTGCGTAGCCGACCGTCGGCTAATGCCGAATAATGAAACAGCTTTGAGACGTTCCCGCAAAATGGCTCGCTCCGGATTTATTAGATTCGGTCAAACGGAATTAGCCAATTCTGACATAACTATTCGTTATAAAATATAGCATCGGAAATGAATTCCGATTTATCTTATTTAACGATTTGGTCATGCAAGATTGGACAGAGTCGCTTATCGACAAAAATAAAAGAATCTTGTTTGTCTGTCTGTAATTTCAAAGTAAATGCCAATTTGTTATAGTGAATTTTTGCTATCTAAATATAAGTAAATATAAATATAAAATAGTGTTTCGTCTGTTTATTATTTCTTATTTTTGTCTGAATATCTCTGTTATGTATCTACAGGTCAATCTTAGAAGCTATTAAGCCTATTGACCGATACAAAACATAAATTACAAGGCTACTTTCATCCAGTAAAATCCTTTAAGTAAAAACATATATTTTTTTAATATTCGTATTTTTTATTACCATGAACAAAAACATGAAAAATAAATAAACAAAATAATTTGGATTCCAGAATTTACTTTTACGAGAAAAAAAATCATAGCACATGTTTGTAAGGTCATAGTACGTTGACTCACCCTTTCTTACCGAGGTCACTCGTGCGATGTTACCAAGCCAAGTTAGGGATCCAACTGGACTTGTTTACTTTTGACAACATGTTTTAACGATGCGCTTATTTGGCCCTTTGAATACTAAAAAGTCATTACAGATGACTAAGCTTCTTGTGTCCTTCTTAAGAATAGTACTCTATGTTAACTTCAACAAAATAAAAAAATGCAGATTACTTTTACTTCTCTTTCGGAAATAACGCTTACAATTCTCATTATTCTTTCTTAAAAATGAAATTTTGACAGTATTTTTTTTCCTTATATTTGAAAAAAAAAATCTTCAAAAAATTTGACATCTATTTTTTACACATTTTTTTCAGAAATATTCATTTTAAATCCGTCATTACCTGTACTAAGGATGTTTACTAACGCAGGGTTATATCAACAACAATAGAATTAGACGTAAGACAATATTAGACTACCCATCGATTTTCTCAATAATTGTTTAACTTCTCGCTAAGGGCATACGTAATAACCGACCACGCGACGTCCCAAGTCAAACATTACTTTTGTACCCTATTTCCATATCCCCAAAGCGATTTTCTTCGTAAACTCCTATATTTCTTGGCTCACTCGACCCGACTCACGACTGCCATCCAGCATTTTTAATCTCGTTCCCTGGATCTTTGGGAACACGTGGTCCGCCCCTCTATGTTTACCTTCCGAAATAGTTTAACGGTAACAATTTGCATCTACTTATGCGCGGTCCGTCCTCGGTTGTTAACTATGCCCTTTCCCGTCTTTCCGTTTTTTGCCAAATCGTTATCTACAGCCGGCCGTACAGTCATATTTATTTATTGGACCATTTCGCAAATTGTATACATAATCTAATGCGTTTAGTACTCTGATTCAGTTTTTGCTTGGTATTTTAGATGTACTGTAACGCGTGAACCTTGATTTACGTCTTGATTCTGTAATTATCTCTCTTTAGATATTCTCTGTTATTTGATAAATTATCACCATAGTGTAGTCTATGATGATAATTTGAATACTATTGAATAGTCACATTATTTTACCTGTTCGCGTGAATTACGGATTGATCAAATCAACACTATTAATTTTAGATATCCCCAGTGCATATAGATAATTGTCACTTTAGTTTAGAAAATTAGCAAACGAGACAATTATGTAGTGATTAAAACGAGGTCTGTCGAGCAATCCTATGTACATACGAGTGTTCCAAGATATGGGCAGGTTAGACGTGGTCCTAATCGATATCCTTATAATGATTGCCGGAGGAGCTCGCATACGAAATAAGGAGGGCGCTTGATGTCGGAGGTGTCCGGGGGTGGGTGCGGGGGGAAGATATGAGACGATTTAGATTTTTTCCCTCTTCTATTCTTTCGTTTTTTTGGGGGAGCCCCCTCGAAAAGGGTGAGGAATTTAAGACGGCGTACGATCGATTTTTCGCGTATGCATTGGTATTCTCGTAATGTCTTACTTGAGATTAGAGTTATGTTTTTATGCGAGGTGAACGAATCAGGAAGTCGGGGATTGATGTGGGCGCTTCGCGATTCCTTTAACGCAATGTAAACGATGTTAATAAATGAACTTGTTTAATTATTATGCTTCTGAGTATACAAACGGTCGCATCCCTTGTTATTAGCTTAGCTCATTAAGTGTGTTCGAGGTCTGGGTTAAAATCTTTGAAATTTTGAAGTTATACGCCTTGGTTAATGTATTTTATCAAAGAAATAATGTGCTACAAAGTAATGTCGACGGTTATTAAATAGGCTCCTTCAACGATGATACAATTAAATAATCTACGCATAATTGGCCCAGGTTTGCTCTCCAGAAATCCACGATTCAATCAGCTCATTAACTTGTATTCTTATTCAGGTGCGGAAAACATGTGTGGAAAATATTGTCAAGTATTAGTCAAAATAGTACTTAATACTATTTTTGACAAAACAACAACCTATATACGTGTTACATCATTTTGGTGCGCAGAGCAGGTATCGCATAAATATTCTTTTATAAAATTCCAAGCAAGAATCTGACAATTAAAACCAGGGCTATTACCAAGCGGATGTTTGTAGGCGTCATTATGTCAGCCGCATAATTCGGAGGAAAAAACTGAAACAATATTTTCGTTCATTAATAGATCACAGGCCGATCACAAAAGGCGAGGCGCGAGCCCGTCAAAGGGGCTAAAAGCCTCCAAGTCCACAAAAAAGTCTCAATTAAAAGCCCCACGGAAGCTTTTAGAAGGTAATCCTTCAAATTGTTTCCAACGCCCCGTCATTAGCACGGAAAGTGTTAAAAAATAAACTTTTTAATCTTTATTACTCGACGTCTGCGCTAAACGGGTTAAATTATTATAGGACAAGCGGTATTTCATTTTTTATTCTTTAACCCTTCGCTGATGTAATTTATTGGTGTCTGGGGAGTTTCACTTTAAAAATTTAGTCTATAATTAATGTTCAGTTCACTGTCTTCAGTCGAAGAAAGGTTATGAGATTTATTAATTTTTTACCTTTGTAAGTTTTAGTGAGCATCTTTTAGTTGGATTTAAATATATTCATACTCAAAACCATTCCACCTATATACCTAATTCTTAATAATGGTTCTCTTGATGTTTATAATTCTGTTCTTTTCTCTAATAAAGTCATGTTATTTTAATCAGTCACTTAAAGAACACCCGAACACAGAACAGAAATCGAAATTCATCATTCAAATTTCTGACCGGGGTTCAAACCCGGAACCCCTTACGTGTCAGATCGGTGTGGTGACCGGTTCGCAACACGGATCATATTCGTGTTTTCAACAAAATTTCTTATCAATGAATTTGCATAACACCATTAAGAAAATTTTGTTTTGTCAACATTTCCACAGTATCTATGTAGCAGCATTCCGAGCTAACAAGCCACAACAACGATAAATTGCCTCCTAATTCAGTATCCCAATTTGTATCACAAATACAAAACCGGATAACTAATCTGAAGCGAACAAACTTCACTAATTACACGAATAAATCCAAACAATTCCAAGTCCGCCCGTTACGGTACGATCGAATTAAAAAGAAGAAATCGTCAACAGACGGAAAAAACATTTCCTTGACAAGTTTTATTTACCATAAACATTGTTACGGTGCCCGGAGCTTAAGTTACGTCATTAAATACATTAATTAATTCAAATGAAACCGCGAGAAAACATTTGCATTCGCCCCCACTTTGCTTTTGTTGGAAAAATCCAAGTCACTCAACATTTTCTCGCAAAAAATCTTCTAAATGGAAATTAAGCGCTTAATAAACCGTCCGGTGTTCGCCGGAATTAATTAATACTTTGTCTTGTCTTGCAAGTTTTTGCCCCTACATTAGATATCATTGCCACTCCAAGGATCGAGGGGAGTGGCTGCACTTTATAATGGTGTAATAATTAAGACAAAGCCTCTTGTTTCGGCGACAACTCGCCTAATTATTCAGCTTCGGGCCATCACTTCGTTTACACCAAGATTTTATGGAATGACAATTTGTAATTGTGTAATCACCATCTCCGTTTATACGCGAATTGATCGTCGCTTGTCGCTTCCCCTTATTCTCAGAATTTAAGCTCTTGAAACATTTACGAGCTTTTAATCCCTTATTTATATTGTAATCGTTACGAAGTGATCTGGTAGAATTGTCCATGGTTCGAATGTTGCGGCATAGGCACGCCACAATTATTTTTGTCTTGTATTCTGGTAAAGGTGCGGTAGGCTTTAGGTGTAACAATGAATGTAATTGATTACCGGAATTCTGATAATTTGTATAAACATTACCTTACACCAAGAGTAAATGGCGATTTTTTTATTTCTTGGACGAGAAAACAACACATATACAATGGTTACTGGGAAAAGAAGTAAACTAATTGAAAATACAATAGTAGGTGGTGTAAAATACCTTCTAAATTGTTGTGCCAATGAATCAATGAAATCAGCAATGCCTTCGTGGTGACTTCCTGCAAACCATCAAGAGATGGCGCCACTCATATTCTCAATCACAGGATCGAATTTTCTTCAGACATGATCACCTTACTTGGCGGTAGACATCGCTTTGCCAGACATTAGTTGTGATACGCAATAAGTGAGATGTATATAAGGTTCAAAGACGCTACATCATGATTTGAAAATACTTCTATTAAGCTTGTCTTCTTTATCGAATTATCACTTGTGAAAGCCTGTGACTTGCACGTCTTACTTTTCAAAGTGCATCTAAATAAGTCAGTCTGCAATTTCGTTGTTATGTAAAATTGTTAGACTTTTTAATTAGTGTTCCAAAGAGTTCGTCAAACACGACACTTGGATTAGAACTTTCCTAGCCGTTAAAGCAATTTAAAGCGCAGTTTACTACGCTTTATTGTTTTACGAGCGGCCATTCCCATACAATGAAACGAAAGTTGACTTCGTGCGTGCGATAAAAAATTGCCAATTAGCAAAAGCGGATTGATTCAGATTAAAAAACGTCTTGACAAACATATTAGCGCCTGCGACTTCGGCGCGAGCTTACATCACGAGAACAAGCGTGAAAGAATTAAAAAATTCCGCACACAAAATTATCTCCACATAAACGCCATGTACGAGGCTCGATCTGATAATGTGGCCCATTAATTTGAACAAAGTTCGCGTCGACACACCGCCGTGCGCCTTATAAAGGTGAGGCGACAAAATTTATAAGTTCGATTACTTTAATCTCGGTTAACTTATGCGAGTACAATTTCAAAGCTGACAAAAGAAATGCACGCAATAAATCTCAGCTCTCTTATCTGGTAATATACCCGTATTGTTGTAAGGGTGTCGTTGTGTAATCTAAAACTAACATGGGGTAATTAATTTAATGAAGCGTCATTGCGAAACACGCGAAGTTTTTTGATCGCGTGTGACCGGCCGGCGCTTCTATCGTCCACGCCGACTTTTGGACGTACAAATTTGTGGAAGCCGCTCAATGATGTTAGCTTACTGAAACGGCGAATACCTACTTCGTTCATAATATTTTTCGTGCACAAGTTAATAGGTAACAAAATTTTCGTTAGCATTTTTGTTGCTTGGAAAATTAATGAAAAATTTAACGGATTACGCGCGATTTAACACTATGCTTACTATGTAAAAAATATAATTAATGTACTCTAGAAAATCACCATAGAACAGTCACACTAAATACAACGAACAGTCGCCCATTCACGTAAATCACTCATATTTATAGATGAATATAATTTTATGTTTATTTTAAGACATAGATACATTATTCTCTCGAAGTACGCATCAGCCACAAAAGAGCAACGTCTACCCAAGTTCGATCACCTTCAGGCCGGATCCCCAGGGATGCCATATTTCGCTCCTTCAACAATAGATCGGCTTAAAAATCAGTTCTTAATCAGTTTAGCGCTAATGAGGGCGATATGAATTGCGCTCTTAATCCCCAGTGGAGCTGTGCAATAAATAAAGGTATAAAGCACGCGCCATATTTCTCGATTAAGTGCGAAAGTGAGTGCGTTCGATGCCTCATGCGCGCTGGTGGCGTCATTACCACCGCGGATTGGTCACGCGAATCAGATGCGCGCTGTCCGTACAATTATAATCAAGTACGGTACGGCAGTCGTAATTCTAAAGTAATCAAAGTTTAGCCATATGTTTGTAAACGTATGCAGGTTGGCGTGGTGAAATTGCAAACTGTCTATTTATGGCAGATACGCATTTGCGCTGATGACGGCGTCATTGTCGCGTAAGCCGGATTTGCATTACCGAAGCCCAACTTATTATAGACGAAGCGCGAACTAATGTTGACTCATAATCTTGAGCTTATTTCGCAAGGGTCAAGCGTGACACGAAACATACAACTTATCAACAATCAACGATCTTCAATTTATTAGAAGATTAGGCTCACGATTTATTTATATAAGTAAATTCCGATTAAAAAGTGGTCCATAGCAATCTATTGTTGACACTGTATCTCCATAATCCATAGAAAGCTTCTTACCATAAATAATGCGTGTAGTCTGCTAACTATAATAGCAGTTGTGCGTAGGCGCACGGATCGACAGGCCTATCCTGATTGTAAATCAGGGCTGGAAAACTATTACAAGTATTGCCGTCTGACTGATGTTTGGACACGGCCAGGCTGTGTTCGAATAAACACCTCTGATTCATGCATTGTATTCGTTTCGTAATGTTTTCTCTAATGGCATTTAGTTCACGCTATCACTTTACAGATATCGGCGAGGTGAAACTAAATTGTCACAAACGGATCGAAGCATTTATATTGAAAAGGCTTCGAAGTGTTTTAAAACAGTTTCCGCATTTAAATCGTAACTAAAATTGCATTTATATTATAAAAAAAAGGAATTTCCTATTTTTTTTTACATTTTATTTTAATTCTATACAATATATAAAAAAAGGTTTAAAAAGTAATTCAATACTTTGCAATCGAAAGTTTCTTGTCGCGTTGCAAATAAATGAAATATCTATATTTATTGATAAGGATTCCTCGCAAAACATTTTATCAGCCGCCATCCGTAGGAACAAGTTCTTTAAAGAATTATAAGATTCTTGTTCCTTTTATGGGAGATAAATGAATAAACAAGAGTGGAGTAGGCGTCCTAATAGAGAAATTACTTGGGCATAAAATAAACATACATAAAGGTGAACGTAGGTATGTACAGTTGTAAATTGATAGTGGGGACGCCACGTGCGAACATGTCGGTCGTGTTGATTGTAATTTGTAGTGCGCGAGCGCATGTAAGGACGAGGCGGGATATTCTCCGCTATATTATTTTAGTCTGCCCAGTAGGCCGTAAAACATGTCGTCTAATCTATGTACGATCTTAGATCCGTTGAAAACTTTATTGCACCTTCTGTTTTCCATCCTAGTCTATGTTTGGGCTCCATTGATATGGGAGTTATCAAAATTTTGTCAAACATTTACTTTTTTTTTAACTTAAATTTTCTTACATTTGTACAAAATTCAGAACTCCGAAATCATAGAGAAAGTCAGTAAAAATGTAGAGAATACTAAGTCCTCCAAGCTAACCAAGCAACCAATATGTTTTTAATAGGTAAAAGGTTCGATAGCACTTACTCAACATTTAATGTTTCCTTTTTATCACTATAAGTTAAATAATTCACAAATGTGAGCAGATTAGTCCATCTGCACGAAGCCGAGCTGAGAGTAATGCTGCAAATTATTGCACTACTTAATTTTAACATGCGAACTAAATTAATGAACAATAAATTTTAGTAATCTAAACTTATCATTGTTAATATATAATTAACTCAGTATAACACCCGCACTGTTATAAATCAGCAATAATATAAATAAAGTATGTATTAAAATTAATAAATAAGGTAATAACTTTTAAAAACATGAATACAAAGAAATTACAAATTAACTCTTTCCAGAAGAATTTGGAAAAAGATAATTAATTAAATAGAAACCCAATGATAAATGTAAACTAACTACCTAACTAAGCTAAGCAATGCGGAATATTGTAGGTTCTTAAAAAAATATTAATAAATCCATCCATACGTAATGTATGTACATATAAGCAGTGATAGCCGGATGGTTGAAACTCGGCCTCTCAATCGAGGGTCCGAGGTTCGAATCCCAGGCACGCATCACTGCTTTACGGTGAAGGAAAACGTCGTGAGGAATCCTACACACCAGAAAGTTCTTTAAGAGGTTCTCAAAGGTGTGTGAAGTCTACCAATTCGCACTTGGCCAGCA
>DWTU01002544.1:0-11363 GCA_018251515.1 Cecropterus confusis | reverse complement strand
GAACCCGGGACCCACTGCGTATTAGACCGGTATGGTGAGCGCTCCACCACGTGGGTCGTCTAAAATTATACATTTAGCAATACGTTGTTATGATGACGTTAACACGTTCGCAGATGACTTCACAGTGACTTTTACCTGGTACAGTGGCAGTCCAAATGTGTAATGTACACACTTCCTCAATGGCAAGGCAGGCCCTTTCGACCTGTCCCCGCTAGATGTTATATAAAGCTTTCTAGCTTTGCGAATACGTAATCTCATATATATTTTGAATACTGCTATATTTTAATGAACTATTTAAGTTCTAAACGCCACAACATATTTAGGTGAAGCGCAGATGAACGTTCTTCTGTTATGCTTGTACAATACATTATACCAGTACCAATGTTTTTTTTTATTATATGAAGTAGCAGACGCATGCATTCCATCTGATTGTGACTCCTGCCGCCCATGAATATATGTAATCAATCCGTGCTAAGATCAGACTTGGGTTTTCCACACATACGTTACTGCTCTTGAGGACTAAGTTGGAATACCTCGGATATGTATCTCTTGTATCTCCCTTACCATACCTTTCAGACCAAAGCACAGCGCCTAACACTTCTGTTTTTAGGAATAAATAAGTGTCGCGGTGGTGCTTCCGGAATCCAACCATAGGATTTTCCCACCTGCAATGTATGGAGAAAACGCCATTGCAAATTGTATAAATTAAACAAAACTATCTATTAACGTTCCAATTAATTATATCAAGTATTTAATTGATATGTCTTCCCTCATAAACAACACAACAACTCTTCAATGTTCTATCAATATCTATATAAATATCTATTACTGTCTCATTACTTGTTAACTCGTCTCATAACGAGAAGGGTTAAGGCTATTCTCGAAAATGCTTTAGGCACATTAGTTAGATTGCTGCATATTGGTGCGTTATCTAGCTACCATAATGATGAGCTATAGCATATATATCGACATTTTAGGTATTTCTTTGTTTTGTATCAAAAAGAATACATATTTGTCTTTGCATTTGTGAAAAGCAGAAATACTTCGCTTAATAGCTTTCTAGCATAGATATCTACATTTGGTTTATTTAAAAAAAGTTAAAGTTTTATTGTAAGTTCAAATTTGCTTTAAAAATCTACTACTGCTATCACATTATCTTATCACAAACACTTGCTCACGAAACTTGAACATGTCTATGATTATGTTATCAAGATGCTGTATTTTAATTAAGTTAGTTTTCAGAAGGTTTTTTTTATATTATATAATATTTCCTTATTGTTTATTTGTAGATAGAATCAATACTTAACTTTTATATTCTTACACATATTTTATATAGAATAATTGACGAAAATATTCACTAACTTACGACTTTTTTTACTGTGTAAATTTTTAGGCTTTGAGGGATACGAGGTATACAAGACAATAGGTACTGAGCATCATATAATCAATATTTTGCACTGTTTTGCCAGTGTTTACCACACCAGTTAAGCACGCTTCAGGGCGTCTGCAGATGTTTCGAAATCAAATTATTCAGTGTGTTGCAAGACTAGACTTATCTACGACCTTCGGCCGCCGTGAGAAGCATCGGTAGGTCTGCGTGCGACTCAACATTGTCTCCTTTTAAATAATCGACAACAACTAAGCAATGTTGTAAGAACATGACGACAACAATACCATTTTCGCATGATCGCGTGCGCTGTCTATTCGCAAATTGTATAATAATGCTACGTTGCTTCCTCCAAATTTTGGACATCTAATGCATTTACGTCAATAAAATGGCTGTAACGCAACTCTGGGGTCAAGTAAAACGCTTAAGTATTGCACAATCACAAAAATATGCTCATTCTTTTTTCTATATATTTTAACTACCTATTATAATAAAGCATTTGTTTTAAACATTTTGTGGAAATAATGCGAAATCTATATAAAATAATTGATCAAGGGGTACATATATTTCGTTTGGCCATTTCTACTATGAATTAAAATTAAATTGTTTAAGACACGGTACTTAGTTAACAAGCATATTCAGTTAATGTTACTACATCTAGATTAAATCATTATCTTGACTAATCAAAGCACGATAATTGTGTGAAAGCTTTAAGAATGGTCCCGGAACGAAAGCGAGATTGCTGTCAGTCCCCAGCTGAGAAATGGATACAGCTGATTATGGGACTATTAAAACTAGGTGCCCTGTAATATGTATAGTATGTGTGTGTCATTGTTGGCATATAGTTCATCAGATTAAAATATTCATGATTAAACGTGTTTAATATACTTGTATTTAAGTACTAAAGTAGATTGTATTTAAGATAATTATAATCCTCAAGATCATTATGTCCTAAACGTAATTATAATGATAGCAAAGTAGCTGCACATATCGATATGAAATAGCCGGAGCTTACGTAAACTACTTTATAATGACTAATTGATCCGCGAACGTTCATTTTCATTAATTTGCTTCTTGAGACTACGAGATACATAAATTAAACATGTTAACTTGATATTTAAACGACTAAATATAAAATAAATAACAATAATTAATATAGGAATTTTACAACCTCTACATATAAAATAAGTAATAACGTAGCATAATACTATTTTTATATTTTGGAACAGCAAACTTTTTATTATATCAATTACTGCTTTACTACGATAACTAATCTCAAACAAGAATTTATTATGAAGAAATGTACATACATACGCTCAAAAACATTACTCTCCTTCTGACACAGACAGTTAAAAATACGAAAGGACAGAGTTGGAACCCCTCATTTTAATATTTATCTGCACTCCGCGCGATGGGGCACAACGATCAGTACGCGAGACAGTCACGTTGAGAATTTTGTTTTTGATACCTTGCAAGGCATTTAAGTGATAAGTAAAGATTTCTATTTCCAAACGTTTCTATCTAGGGTAAGCACGACGTAGCATAAAAGTAGTTATGTACCTGTGATTACGAAAAAGTTATATTAAATTTACAAAAAAAAAACAAACAAAAAAGTTTTTGTATCACTTTTTGTCGATAAGGAATAAACAAATAAACCCGGCATCCAACCGACATGGTAGTTACTATGACATTTCCAGTTTCCCAGGCAGACAAGGCCGGGTTAGATAACGAGCTGGGCTTTCACCCGCGGTATATCACGCGCGACTGCGAGCCTTCCGCGAGCTCATCGCTGACCCCTCGACCTCCGAACTTATGCGACAAACTGTGTGACTGTCTTAGCATGTGTTGAACTTAAAGTACTGTTTGGAATTGGACCTAGCTGTGCCCTCTGATAAAAAGAACCGATTTACTACAGTTGTAGGTTCTGTATATTCATTACGTTTATGTATAATCATTATCTGCTATTCTACTTTTAGACTAAACAAAAAACGCGCAAGGCGGCATTCAAATGTTTAGAAAAATAAATAAAATAAAAAAAATTATATATGTTACCTACATATAGCATACTTTTCAGCACTACTCCTAGTTCCAACTAGGAATACTTAAAAGGAATGTAAATAAATGTTATAGTGTATACATATATGTATATATAATTCATACATACACATGTTAATATTAGTTTTTGCTTTATTTTAGTTAATAATGGTAACTATATTGAAAACAAAGTAAATTGAATAAGATAAATTTATCAAAAGGTGGCTACTTTAAAATAAAACTGAAAAAGGTAATAGGAATACTACAATAATAAAATATATTAATGTAGACTACAGTATATCTACTTATTACAAGGTTCCTTCTACACGCGGTGACAAAAACTCTTTTGGTAATTAGTATTTTCGATTTTAGACTATATTATCGCGGTATTAATACATTTTAATATCTTACCGCTACTAATAATATTCGGTTTTAGGATCTATTTTTGCCGATATTTCGACTCTGTTACATGGATCGTGGTCACGGCGAGACCGTTTCGCCGTAACATATTAAATTGAATTAGTACTTTTGTAAGTGTAATTACGAACAGAAGAGCACTACTTATAGACTTGAAACATACCTCAAAATATCAGGGTCAATAGGTAAGAGATGATATCGTCGTTCAAATGTCAAATAACTGGGTACTGAGCGAAATTAATGCCACCAATTTGAATGATGTCGAAATCGTCATTCCTCGTTTGCGTACGTCAATTGGGAACGTTACTTTTATTGATGGATCTAGGGTTGATAAGCATTAGAATGTAGTCCAACGAGACTTAGAATTTAGTCTAACGCATTGAATTTTTAAAAAGTACAACACTTTTTTTATTCATGAAGACTATAAAGGTGACATAATGTATAAGACTAGTACTGATTAATGATGTTAATATTTTCAGTACAAAAATAATATTAGATAACGCTTTCTTCAGTCACTGACCTACGCTGTGATTTACTGTGTCTTGGATACCATGAACAAAATTTAAATTTAGACCCATGGCTAACAAAGGATTGAAGTGGAAATCCTATGGGAGGCAGACTTATTGATGACCTCCAAGAGATTAATAAAAATGTTTGGTATTTTTTTATTATATATACGTGTTGTATGTCATTTAAATTAAATGGTAAATAGCTTTTATTCTTATATTTCATATTAAATTAACGAACTAGAAAATATTAAAATTAAAATTAAAATTAAAATAAGAAATCTAAATAGGATAGTGCAACGACCCAAAGTGGATCTTAGCCTCAGATGCATTGGTCTATACTACGCTGCCTCCAGGCAGTTTCATCACCTAGAGTTTGCAGAAATCTTCCATGATTTTATCCTTCCGCCTCTACTGCTGAACGAATTTACTCGTACTTACGCGTGTATCGCGATATATTTTGAAAAAAAAAAAAAACAAAAGAAGATCATGCTGATGTTCTTCTAATTTCTACTAAAAAAATTTCGAGATTACAAACATCCACTTTCATTTGATTAGTTATATAGATTAGGTCTTATGTCTTTCATACAATTAAGAAGCTGGTTTTCTATTTTTAGACCAGGCAACCCTAGGTCAAACGTGAAAGCACCTAACATGCGAGCGTGTGATATGCTTAGCATTATGTTCACTGATGTAACAATAATTTCGGTGCATTATGATTTTGTTGCTTGGAGTGTGTCTGTAATGAAACGACTGTCGCTCATGTTAACCTACTTTGTACAGTACAAACGTGGATGGCCAAATTTTATTTATACATAAAGTAAAACTCTGTCTGTTTGTCTGGGTGTTAGAAATTGCAACCAAAGCTGATAAATACAATTTAATGATTTGGAGATATATTTTTATTAGTATTAAATACATTCATTAATACACATTTAGTCTGTATTTAAATAAATTCCATCTCATTAAAAATACTATTTGACGTTATATTACCTGTTTTTAACCCGCGTGAAACTCCAGGGCACAGATATAGTACAGTACGTATAAGGCATTTGTACATTATACATAACCGTCTACAAAATATATTAGACATATATATATGTATATAAATGTTTATTAATACGTAATGGATCTTCGTGTCGTAAATTTTTAGTGATCCCTCCAAGTACCCTACATCGTAGTTTTTGTATAACAGAAATTTGTCTTTGTTTTCATGATACGTGCAATGGAAAGCCGATGTAAGTCGTCAGATTGCAAAGGTGATTTTCCCATATAAAATTTATGGGCCTAGTAATTACTATCAGTGTTCGTTGTATCAACGTATTGGTAAGACAATTTATTACTTATGAAATTTTGGATGTCTATCAGAAACTCGTAATTAATTATGATATAATATTCTTCACGTCTTACAGGCTATATAAACCAATCAAATACCATATTTAACTAATAAAGATTATAGTTATAAGAGACATACTGTACATCATATATAAACTGGATGTAGTAGGTACACGAGCGGACGCTATCAACCTTGATTTTAATGGCTGCTTGGTTTAGGTACATCTGCATATTTGTAGTTCCAAATACATATGTAATGATGCAAAGACAAATTTGACCATTTATTTCATACTACTACTTTCATAAAACTACTACCCGTGATAACAAAAGTATAAATTATTTTTTAAGCTGACAAACACACTCAAACCATACGCTTAGAATGACTTTACCCTTAGACTGACTCATACAACACACTCATAACACACCGTTGAATACTTTGCCTTTTTATTATAAAATGGACAACTTTAATAAAAATGTATGTTGGATTACACGTTATCATTATCACAAACGGTGATTGTTGCTCTTTCATTTCCTACTTGAACAAAAAGTGAAGTGTTCTTTTTATTGCATCGTTCGTTTTACTTACTTCCATTGTACTGGCACGCACATTGCTCAGAACGCACTTCACTACTTCCCCGTTGTTAAGCAAATAGCAATCATCCTTTTCTAAGTAGAATGTTAATTTGCTTATTGTGTGATAAAACTGTGTAGCATGCCTAAGACGTCTAAAAATACATACAAGTTAGGTGAAGTTCCACTTTTTGTATCGAGATCTAAAACAGGATCAAATTCTGTTTACAACTTCATTCTCAGTAAATTATATACCGAACTAAAGATGTTGCGAATATTCGCATCCGCATCCGCAAATGCGGAGCTTCCCCATAGATTTGGACATCTGCATCCGCGTCATAACATCCCTGTACCGAACACACCTTGTTTCTAGGATACTTGAATAAGTAGCGACCCATTTTGTGTGTTGAATTAATAAACTGTCAATTAATTGCTTTCATGTTCCCCATTCTTTGGATTAAACTTTGCCGACTCAATTTTTTGACTTAACGAGTCAGGACCAGTCATTTCACTCAATTAACTGCTTTGAAAGATTTACACAAGCCCTGAGGTGCTTTAAGATAAGTTAGTCATAAGGACATCGTCTTGACAACAATTTAATTAACAACGATCCTTTGCAACATGGTACCCTGCTAGGACTTTAACCTGGAATCTTTTTTTATTAGATGGAAATAGCAAACGAACATGCAGTCCACCTGATAGTAAGTGGTTACTGTCGCCCATAGACATCTGCACGCAACTTCACATAGAACAGGTGTTCTATCTGAAGTCGATCACAGATGCGTTGCTACTCCCGAGAAATAGATGTGGCGGTGGTACCTCCCCGGTCGAACTACACTGGTTCCACCACCTGTCACCTGGTAAGGTGTTGGCTTTCCTTATGTTAATGTTGAGCCGCGACTGAAATATGAAGGTCAATTACCGCAAATAACAAGCGTTTTTTTTCAAATGTATAGTATTTTACACTATCAGAAAATATCATCGGTACTCTTCAAATAAACTTGCTTCAGTTGTGTTTATAAAAATAAAGTTATCTTTGAAGCTAAAGTTGGTTTTAAGAAAATATAATAACCATAATCAAGTCATCACTTCCTTTATAAAATAAAGCAAGAAATAACCGTCTAAAATGCATACCAATTGTCTAACTACGCTAAATTGGATCGGTAAATCACGATAACAAAGCTATATTATTATATTTCGTGTTAAGTTTTTTATACAGGAAATGTTAATCATCGGATGATCTAAGGTACTTATGTAAATATCAGTGAATATAATAGGTGTGGAAGAATTAAATTTCCTAACCAATGCCACTGTGATGTACTTTGTATTAAGGTGTTAGATAAGTTTTCATTTATACTTATGTGTGACTATGTTATTCACGAGGCTCCGCCTGCTTCAATCATGTCTACCACGGTAATGACTATCCTATGGGTTAATACAGTTCACAAACTATCTGTGTGCCAAATTTAAGCGAAATCCGACCAGTAAATAAATAAATAAATAAATAACGCTTTCTTAAAGCTTACGCTTAAAGTCCCACAGTAGGATTTTCTCCTATATCGGGGGCACCATGGACACACAAAGCCGAATACATTAACACCCAGACCCAGAACAGAAATCTAAATTCATCATTTAAATGTCTGCCTGGCCGGGGATCGAACCCAGAACCCGCTGCGTATCCGACCGGTATGGTGACCGCTGCGCCACGCGGGTCGTCAAAGTAGTTTTTGTTTTC
The DNA here is from genome assembly GCA_018251515.1 of Cecropterus confusis. Classification (NCBI taxonomy): domain Eukaryota; kingdom Metazoa; phylum Arthropoda; class Insecta; order Lepidoptera; family Hesperiidae; genus Cecropterus; species Cecropterus confusis. The sequence goes on along the minus strand of DWTU01002544.1, from coordinate 3,379 downwards.
GTGAAAGAGTAACAAACACATATATCTTCACAAACTTTCGCATATATAATGTTAGAGTAAGATTTTGAATCTTATGATAGAGTTAGTGTTCGACCGAAAGTTTGGTTTCGGTTTCGGTCAAGTTTAGGCAAAAAAGGTTTCGTTTTAGTTTCGGTTCCGGTGGCTAACCTGCCGAAACTACGACCAAAAACAAAACTGCGTTCGGGAGTTCTCGCGCTGTTATCGGTCACCACGGTGTTCCACGCATTGATTTTATTGAATTTTCAATTTAATGAGTTTAATATTTTTAAAACACCATGAATAATATTCAAAAGAAGAATCTACTTACTCAAATAAATACCTCACTTATTGTAAGTATTTTTAAGACGCAATTAATATATTTTTGTTTTAAATGAGAGGTTGTTATGATGTTGTTTTTTTTTTATAGTAGAGAAATAGCAAACGGGCATGCAGCCCAACTGATGGTAAGAGGCTACTGCCGCCAATGTACATCTGTAATCAACCCTAGGTAATATCAAAGTCTCACCTGAGGTTAGCCACAGATGCGTTGCTATCCCTGAGGACTAAGATAGAATTCCTCGGAAAAGTATGTCTCCCTTACCACACGCTTCAGACCAGAACACAGTATGATTATCAATAACTGAAAATGTCGTTGTCTGAATACTGACTGAGACTGACGGGGACTGACTGATTATAAAAACGCGTTCTTTATTTTTCCCTCAAAACATGATCTTTGTAAGGAAGTTTCATTTTCGGTCGTAAAAGCCAGTTTCGGTCGGTCAGACTATAGTGATAGAGTATATTCAAAAATAAATTGCCTGTATCCTTTGTAGTTTGACTCGGGAGACATCACCGCAGCCCCTTATAACAGCAGCGCTTAAGCGCTGTTGTGTTTTTTGTTTGAAATGTACGGTACGCGTTCTCTCGTACCGTATAAATCATCCGAGGCGTTATAACTTATAGATACATACCATACACGATACTTTATTAGGTACTTTATCCACGATTTTGTTTTAATTAACAGGCATTTAAGTGGGAGGCCAAACGTGAACTTAGTAAGATGAGTGAACGATAAGTTATGAGGTATTTAAATGCGCCGATATGGTTCGGTTTAGTTCGAGGGCAATAGGTTAAACCGAACACGAATTAGAGATCCGTACTTCATGCGAATACGGCTGATTGTGTAACATTCCCATCTAAGCTTCCCAGTACCTATTTAATTTTGTTTAGAACTAGCATGGAAATCAAATGGGTTATCATATGTATAAATACTTATTATTTTGTAAGTTTATATGTTATAGAAAAGCTGTTTCCTGCGAGTTCCTAGGCGTAGACTACCTTATACAAAATAATACAAACATTTAACAGTTCTAATAAATATAAGCAAATGCTGTTTTGGCGAATGAATACATCAAAAACTGTACTATTGTCTAAATGTTTGTTCTAGCTACAGAATTTTAAGTTCTGCGGTGATGATGATTCTCTTTTAACTATACAGATAACAAACATCACATATGAAGTTTGTATTTGTTTACGTTTTAACTTTATTTTCTTTATCTATCTTATTCTGTTCCAAAATAATAACAAAATAGGTGTACCTACGTACTTGTTTTATTAATGGATGATTTACTTAACTATACAATTATAGAATATTGTAGGTATTTATTTACGTTATACATTGTTTCCGTTATTAAAATTTTTTAAATTTTATTTTAAAGTTATGTATTTTACGCTTACGCTACGTTACAAACTCATTTTATACAACCGGATAATTAAGAGCAAAAATAAAAATCAACGTAGAAGTGACCCGTAGTTAATATCGAATCATTACCTTTTGATGCCTTTGTAGTAACCTGAGGCATTGTTCGTACCTACTTATCCCTTCGAATACAAAGAATACATTGCGTCAGAACTTAAAGATGGCCGGCACGACGTCTCAAACTCGTGCACACGTGACAAAATAATGTTTGAGACCACAGTTTTCTTTCATCACCCGGTTGCGAAATAATTTGCACTGTGGTGCTAATAGTTGCTATTAAGTTTAAGTTCGCCCTTCACAGCTGGTTTGAGGTGATTAAATAAATAAAACAAGGTAAACACAACCGCAAACGAGAATGAACTCCACCTGATTTCGGTGGTCACAGTGGTCATAACATTGCTAGTTTTTTTACTTATCAATATTATATCACTAAGTTGTCGTAAACATAGTATCAATCTTAACAACTTACTTTCATTGTTAAGTCCGTAATCTGATCTAAATTATAATGAAACTCTTGTCGTGCATTTTTATAAAATTATAATTGGTAGAAACATACCATTCTGTAGTTGTTAGTCTTCGAAACCTTTCAATGTATCGTATGTTGGGTTCATTTAAGTTCACGAACTGCCGACTTAAAACACGAGACATTTTAACATACAACATATTGGCGTTAATGTCACCACGCTAAACATATATAAGGTTAGTGTGGATAACATCGGAGATAGGGTCAAATCCATCGACTGAAAATTTAGCCGAATTAAGCCATCTTTATAAAAAATCGCTATAGACCCGAAAATTCGCTACATTTAACCAGGTACATCATTTTCATGGTGTGGTATATGAAGTTGCCAATTTTATAAAATTTGGTTAATTTACTCTACAATTTCAATCGCATGTACCCCAGATCCGATGTTACTTAAATCTGCGAATTTTACTATATACTATCTACATACCAACAAACGTAGGTATACATACATAGGTACCGAAAGAATAAGATGTTTATTAACATAGCAGTAAACAATTGCTTAAAAGTAAAAGTTTGTGTAACGAATCTTTAACAACTATTACCCAAACATCGTACAGAGGTTTCTATTTCATACCTACAATCAAATGCCAATCTGAAGACGGAAGAACAATGGAGCAAGATGATATGGTGAGTTACCGTCGATCGCAAATCAATCTGCATCACAATAGAATTGTTTTATGTGCTTTCCCTGTGCTCTTTGACACCCATTGATAACCATTTGTCAGATTCATCTGCAAGATAATGATAGTCTCAACGCCTATTCTGTGATTTCTAAGTCCATCTGTTTTTTATGAGGAAAACGATTATGACTACCTGTCCATTATGCGGTTATGCAAGAACGAGTATAGTTTGATCGGGGTGGTGTCACCGCTACACCTATTTCTAACGTAAAGGAGTTCTAGCGTTTCGGCGGGAGGGTGTGGTTGCTGGGTCACTTTCTTAACGTTCACTTAAGGCGAGTTTCTTAGTCCTCGGGAGTAACAACGCAATTGTGATTGACTTCAGATAGAACCCCTTTACTATATGAAGTTGGTTGCAGATGTTCATGGGCGGCAGTCACCACTTGTCATCAGGTGGGCTTTTTTTTTTTTTTT
>DWTU01002543.1:0-11364 GCA_018251515.1 Cecropterus confusis | reverse complement strand
ATTATATTTATACTATTTATCTATAAATATAGATAAAAGCTTTAACTAGTACAGTTAAAAAAGATTTTATGTAAGTTTTTTTTATTGGATAGAAATGTATTGTAAGAATGGCATCATATTTTTTAATGTGAGCACTGGCAACAATACAACATATTGTTACACTTTCCCAATAGTTACAAGAATACAAGAAACTACTAAAATTTGTTAATTTTATATGAGTAGGAATATTTATTTAGGAAGTAACAGTGTCTATAAATATAACAAGTTGAAAAATTTAAATAAAAGAACCTGACTGCTTTTTATAATGATATATTTTATTTTAATGCTATTATGCTATTCAAATCTTATAAATAAGCCTTTTTGAAATATATTGTTTATAATATTCTTCTCACCAAATTCTTTTATTTAATACCCATATTGTGAAGTGTTAAAAAAAAAAATCATTCATTTAATACCCATATCATTAGGTGTAAAAAAAATATATTAATTAATGGCTATATCATAAGGTGTTGAAACAATAATTTATATGTCATCTTGGGGTGTCAGCCATGTTGGATTTAGAATGACATCACTAAGCTAATCTTGCACTGTCATTGCGTGTAGGCAAAATTGTGTTGCACTCTTTGACAACCAACTACATATCGCTGCTTTGCAAGAATAACATCACAACTCCAAATTGAACAATTTTAAGTTAAAGATACTATTTTATCTACACATAAATTATCTAACATTAATTAAAAAGATGAAAACAAAAATCATTGTTTAATTTTTTCTCGGTTCTCATGTAAAATTTGCATTTTTGAGTTGTGTTATTATTCTAGCCAAGCAGAGATATGATAGCAAAATTCGGTTGCACAATTTAACCTACATGTGAACTAGTATGGCAAGGCAACATTATTAAAAGCCATTTTTAGTGGCAACCAACATTTGATAGGAATAAGCTACAATGAATTATTCATCATCCAAAGTAGTCCAAAATATTCTTTAACAAATTTGCCAAAGGAGTCCAATCTACTCCCAACTACTCACATGGCAGAGCAGGCAGAATACCCGTCTAACACGCAGTGGGTTCCGGGTTCGAATCCCAGCCAGACAGACATCCAAATGATGAGTTTAGATTTCTGTTCCTGGTCTGAGTGTTTATGTATTCGTCTTTGTGTGTCCATGGCACCCACAACACAGGAGAGAATCCTACAGTGGGGCTATGAGTGTAGAAAGCGTTTATGTTTAAATCTTATTAGACATTGATTACAGATTTACTGGAAAGCAGTTACATACAGGCGGGCCATTTGTTCATTGCTACTTCTGTCATATATAAAAATTCTTGTAAGATGTCTTACTAATATTATAAATGCGAAATTTTGTAAGGATATATATGTATGTTACTCTTACACGCAAAAACTGCTGGAAACTAAATGAAATGAAAACCTAACATTTAGCTAACGTGTATATAGTTGTATGTTTGATGTAAACAAAATCCAATTGAGCTTGGAATTTTCCAAATGACAAATTTGGTACAACTTTATATTAGAATAAATTATAGCATAGTAGTTGTACAGATTTACAGCATCTGATTTGTGATTAAAGACTCACCTAGCTTGAAAATTATAAAAGTTTAGTTCTGTATAATATGTATTTATGTACTGAGAAATTGCTTTACTAATTATACAATTCTACCCACGATTATAATATGATTAGCGGAATATTACGAAAAAAAAAATTTCCAAAAACATGTATTTTATTAAGTGACTGGTATTTTTCAAGGGAATAAGTAGCTTAAGCCATGATAGCGAGATCAGATGATGCGGCAATTAACCTGTACCTCCATTAAAGACAAAGGGGCTCACCTGTGACAACGAGACGACGGAGTTGTCGTCGCTGACCGCCTCCTCCACGATCAGACGGTTGGGCCTGTCTTTGCGGCGCAGGATCGCGGTAGATAAGTCATCGGGGCTACACAGAATAATTGCGAATTACTCGACCGAAGGTACATCCGACTTAGCGTCATCCGCACAAAGAAAAAAGCCATATAATCACGTCATATCATTCATACCCATCCATTTCCTCACAAATTCATCAACAAAACCCATTTCATGACTGAACTTGCAAAAAAATACGAATTCTCATAATGTTAGACATGATGACAAGCCAAATTCGAACACTGGTTTGCACTACACATCCACAAACTTCCGACCAAAACGCCGAAATACAATTCAAATACATAATTTATAGTAATTGAGGTCTCACCTTTTATTATCTGCCATTTTTATCACTAATTAAAGTTAAAGTAAGTAATGTACAAAATTTTTATAATGCCGAAATCAATCTCTCAACTCCACTTCACAGGTGCGTGACGTTGCCGTATTTCATTTGTTCGCTATCGATGATGCCAGTGTTACCAGAATATTATGCTGGAAAGCATCTTTTAATTAAGTATATAGATGAATTTTACCGGTTTATTTTAGAAAATTAGAATAATTTCAATTCATATAAAATATGGTGAATTACATTAAATAAAATTAACGCTCTCGCATAAAGTAAGGAACAAACCATCGTAGTCCACGGCATTATTTAAAATAACGTAGTTGATAGATAGTCTAATGCAATAAAAAGATCGTTAAAATCAACCCATCTTTGAATTGATCACGAATGGATTCAATTATTTAATAATAATTCTATAGCCTTTAAATACTTCACTTTTTATATAAAATATTATTTTCATATTTACGCTATTGTACACATTTTTTCAAGTTAATATTATTTTAGTCTGAGCTAAGTAGTGACACCTGGCGGGATCTAAATCACTGTTACATTTTTAATGTTGAGTGATGTTCCTCGCCAAAAATAGTACTAGAAATCGGGTTGTTCATTGTATATAACACACAGTTGACAATATTTGTAGGGGAAAGTCCCCTACAAATGTAAAAAGCGTCCATTGAACTACCTCCACGTCTATAGTGATATGCCTTAATATGCGCGAACTTCATGACGATGCGATTTTAATAAATGTCAAGTAAACAAATATGTGAAATAATATTATACTGCTTAATTAAGAACTAAAACAAACACTTCCTTAATATATAAATTACGTGTCACGTTGTTGTCTGCTATAGACTCCTAAAATAGTGAACCGATTTCCTGAACCTGAATTCCTTTTGGCTGTTGGGTAATAAGCCCTAACATTTAGTACTAAGAACTAAACCAATTTTGTTTTTATGCCCAAAAAAGGGGGGCACGGGTATGCTAGTAATTTTATAATAAATTTTATTATTTAGTTGAAAGTGCAGTATTTCTTTAGACCAATTTATTTAATGGTAAATTTTAGCAGCTGCCTATCAATAATTAAACCCACATAGAATTACGATCTTCCATTTGAGTCAGTGGACCCAGTGAGCGGAATTGCGATCGACCTGTATTAAGTTACACAGGTCGATAGCAATTCCTCTGTTGTCGATGAGAACTTATTCTTTTTGAACGGGAATCTACTACCACTTCGCAATGTATGTTATGCATAAGAAGCAGCGTAAACTCCATAACATATATTTAAAAAATCATATACAATACAATCTTATGCTATTGGATCATTGATTACAGATGTCCAAGTGCGACAGCGGCCACTTACCATAAAGTGAACAGCATGCTCGTTTGCTACTTTCATATTATAAAAAATGTAGGTAAACTGGAGCTATTATAGACTAGGGTTGTGACGGAGGCCATCTTAGCGGTTAATGAAGGCGAAGGCGGAGGTAAATAAACCTCCGTTGTAAATCCACAAAAATTTTCCGGAAGCGGATGCGGAAGCGGAGATTCGATTTTTTACGAAAGTTCCGTAGAAACAGAGGCGGAGGCGAAGTTCCGTTACAACGCTACTATAGACCACATAGTTATATATATAAAATAAAATTAATAAAGCTGTAAGTAAGAGAAGTGTAACTTAAAAAGGCAAAATTTTATAAATCTAACGTTTATTCATACATTCTCTTTTATTTTTTACACAATTAAAGTTTTACTTCATTGGAAGCCTTTATTGCATAACATATGCGACATTTTTAGCCAAGTTTATGGTGTTGACCTAATCAGTGTGCGTACACTTTAAAAAAAAAACTCATAATTTTTCATAAACGCGCGAAATATTCATGTACAAAATAAGAATTACAATTTATGGTTATGGTCTAATTTTGACCACTGTGCGAAAACTCGTTACACATATTATGTAAAGATAAAACTGTTTCACTCACTTATACATAAACATTAACACTACCTAAATTAATCTTACTTCTTACTAATATTATAAATGCGTAAGTTTGTGAGGACGTGTGTGTTACATTTTCACGCAAAAACTACTGATTGGTATTGGATGAAATTTGGCGCACAAATAGTTTATCTTTGTGTTAATCCAGGCTGGATTAACACAAAGAATACTTTTTACCAATACATGACCCAAGCGGACAAAGCCGCGAGAAAAGGCTCGTGTAATCTAAAATCAAACTTTGACGAATGTTACGAATATTATATAGCTAGCCAATTAAACTTCCGTGCCAGATAATTATAATAAATAATTTACGACCTACATCATTGAGATAAATAAGTATATGATGGCCATAAGCTTTAGTCTTTCGCATAAAATAGCTTTATAATTGAAAAACATGTTGCTGTCCCGAAATTTCGGATGAAGGTTTTAGAGCTGAAGTACCGGCGGTTCGCTACGGCACATAAGAATAGTCGGCATCTTTAAATAGTGCAAAATATTGAAATCAAAAGTAGTATTTAAAAAAAAAGGTACATCCAAGCAAAATTGAATGTAAATTGGATCAGTGGTTCTTGCGTGATTTAGTAACACACCGTCTTATTTTTATATATTTGTATAGATTAAATTTTCATTCGCCGAGTATTCTTTGATAGCTTCTCTTAATTTTTTGAATAAACTCTTTTGATCCCGTTCGCTTACTTTCAATATATTTCCTACTATAACATCGTTTAAAAGTTTACGTGTTTCGTCATCAATGTACAACTTGTCCCCGTTTCCGAAATCTCGTAAATCGTAGAGGTAATCTTCAAACAACTGGTTTTCTCTTAATGTAAATATTTCATTCATAGCGTCTATGAATTCTGTTTTACGCGGCAAATTTCTATCTAACTCTTGTCTGTATTTACTTACTTCATTCTTTAAATCATCACGGTACATTCTAGATAAATGTTTTACATGTGTGGCCAATCTTTTCGTATGCCGGAACTCCATAAGTTCGAGATGTCTACTCAATACTCGACAGTATCTGGTCAGTTTACGCTCTGGAAACGTGGTCGATAAAATATCCAAATATCTTCTCAAGAATCTTTCAAAAACTCCTTCCGATCTTACTCCTTTCGATAATTTCATACCCGGCAATATTAAAACTGGGTCATTAGGATTATTTGGATCAAGTATTCCATTGATTTGAGAACATGCCGACAAATTAATTACAACCAAAATATATATTATCCAGATGCATTTATAACGCACTAACATTTTTAGCTGATTCTACTATATTGTGAGTCATACCAATCGGAATACAATAACTTTTGAATTTCATGGTATGAACTATCGTAAAACTCGATTAAAAGCCTCTTGTGTGATTGAATATTTTTCCTTCCAGATATTCTGTGACAGCCAATTTAAATTTAAGCAAAATATCGCCTTTCACAGGTTCTTCTTGTTTGCTAATTGTGTAAAAGATAACATAATCGAATACTTTTCGTGTCCATTTGTCGATGTGTCTGATTCTCCCATCACCATATCTTTTAAGTCGATAGATATAATCATCCATTTTTCTATCTAAACTCGAAGTAATAATCGAATTCAGAGCAGAAAATAACGCGCGTCTCTTTGGTTTGTCCTCTGTTATGATTTGTAGGAATTTGTTGACTTGTACCTTAAGTAATTCTCCTCTTAGTGCCGATAGTTTGTATAAAATTTTCGAAAATCTTCGCACTATTGATCTCATTAAAAAACCGGATCCATGATGCCTAAGGCTTCTGCTTACAATTTTTAAGTATTTCGGAATCCTCGAATTTGAAAAATTGTTAAGTAACAGTTTACAAATATTTACGATGAAATTGTATAGAGACCCCACAGGTGCATTTGAATTGAAGTAAACTTCTGTAGTAGTTGTGAGGGCAGTTGTTCTCGTCGTAAAGAATATCGCACTCTCAAATATTTCCCGTTCAGAACTGCTATCGCTTATCTCCTTTCTATTTTCTTCTGTTTCATGGCTTCCAAATAACGTACGGAAATTCAGTAACAAAATGTAGCTGTAAATAATTATGACGTACATAATCTTATATATCGTCTATAAGACTGATTCGTAACTATGTCTTATGAGTGATTTTTCCATTATATCTCCAGTTCAGTTTTCTCTCTTATATTTCTGATCCCAAAAAATATTCTTGTGACCTTCATTACCTGCAATCATAAGAGTTTTTCATATTTACACTTCACATTTCACATTATCAAGGATACATCTATCAAACATATTTTTAACCCGAATGCGTCAGAAGGGGGAAATGGTTAATGGGCGAATGTATGTATGGACGTACGTCCATTGGGCTAGACGGATTATGACGATTGCAATGATATGACATATCATTGGAATCGTATCAGTTTGCAGTGACATAGGGTATTAAATTTAAAAAATGGCGGTAAATAGAGAACAGGGGGAAGGAAAAAGCTCTTTTTATTATTAGAACAATATGGGTATCAAATGAAAGCTAGTAAATGCACGTTTTCAAAAATATATATTATTATTTTTAATGTTACTTTTTAAAACGAATAAACTTAAAAGTATTATTATAAAAACAAAACTAAAACAATCGCTTAAAACAATGAACTAAAATAGAAGACAATGAATCATTTTGAATCAGTCGGGTTTTTGTTATATTTTTTTAACAGTGTTACTTGTTTACACTATTGTACTCCATTCACTCTATACTACATTTAATCGTCTGCAGTTTTATCGCACTAAAAAAATAACATTATGATACATCGTATTCCCAATCGTAAATTCAAAAGTCTAATATAAATGCATAGGATTCAAATGTAGCGATGTAAATTTATTCATCTACTTCAATATTTACAGTTCTATAAAGTAGTTACAATAAAATTCGAGAACAGTTACTGCTTTTAAATATTATTATCTTTTTAAAATAAATAATTGTAGTGAATGTTACAAAAAAAACTATATTGACGGAACAGTCAATATAATTAAAGAAAAGTACTAATAATTTAGTTAACAAAGAAAAAATGTGATCAACTCTACCTGCCACGTGATGAGCGTGGTTAGTGCAGCTGAAAGGAGATGCTCAGTAGCTAGAAACACACATCCAAAGAGCATTGCGTCAAATGTTGCCAGCGTCCATTCTTCTCCCCACCTTTAAGGAATACAAGAAACGTATTTAAATTAACGATAATTTTAATAAAAATTACATAAAGCAGTAGTACCTACATTTAAGTGTACATATTGTATCACATATTTATTTAAATCTAGTCTTAATTAAATTGCAAATTTTAATAACGTCCTTAAATGAATGTATGTGATATACTACACTCTCTTCCGACCAAAACTTTATACGGTTTCTGAACTATGAATAAAACCTTTATGAAAAACCCAATTTATCCCTATTTACTTATATTCATAGTATCAAAATTGTAGCAATATATAACACATTAATCATTTAGCGACAATAACAATCTGTTATTATTAATTTTCCCACGCATTTCGTAGTGCCACATAACTATAACTTACCAAGTGACAGCAAAACAAGATGGCGTCGGTTTGTTGGGGTCGTACAAGAGCGCGCTGGTGGCGCCACCTTCACGCGCAGTCACTTCTACGTCAAATAACCGTTCTATTATCGTTCGTTCACTACCCACCCAGTTTAGACCGTCTAATGCCTGAAATAAGGGAATAAAGACATACATTATGATTTTTATGGGATGGATTCCCCATTAATTACATACGGTGATTTTTTCGATTTTTCAACTGTCCTACCCTCTTGGTGAAATGTAGTGAGATTTGCCGGGAATTAATGCATGTGTCCTCGAGGTTTTTAATTTCTATTTTTATATTTCAGTGTACAGGTCATAAATATTCACATTCAAAACACGTTTTTTACGTTTATGACATTCTAATTAAAAATAAAAATAGCATATATTAACGTTTTCTGTACTCATAGCCATATACTAGAATTTTTCTAGTGTCGTATTTTGCATGGATACACACAAAGACCAATACACAAACACCCAGACCTAGAATATTAATCTCATCTAAATCTAAAAGTAAATTAGATAATTGTCTGGCTGGGGATCGATTCTGGTATATTGGATACCATAATCGATCAGACAGGTATGGTGTCTGCTCCGCATCACGGGTAGTCGGTATGTAGGATAGGTTGTCCTTAGAGGCGTTGAAAATCTAGAGGGTTGGAGAGCACTACGAGTTTTTAGTACTTACCCCAGACTATATTGAATACTTACTCTTTCAAAGAAAGCAGCCATAAATCTGGTTAGGAGAATTCTCTTCGGTTCAGCGCTGCCTAAATTACCTACAATACAATATTAATTATTTATTCTGTAACTTATAAAACAGTTCCAAGTAAACCAAAAAAGATATATTAAAGTTAAATAATAGTAAATAAAATAAACAAATTTAAATAAATACGTCATAAAATGATAAAAATTTACCGACCGTAACCTGGTGTTGATAACTTTTTGTAAACAGCCCTGAAAAAGATAAAACCGTATCTCAAATTACATGAAATAAATATGAAGGATTTTGGTATCAACTTCGCATCATGTAAAAGTATTAAAAATTCAATCTATCTAAATGAACAAAAGTTGTTTATTAGAGGTGAACTAAAAGAAAAGAAATACCTTTCTTTTCAATTTTGTATCAATCCTACTTAAGTTCATATACAGACAATAAATGCTACGTGCCTTAATTGAGGAGCACAAACGACTCTACACATGGCCAATGGACCTGTCATTGACTTAGAGTCAGGAGAGTCATCGTATCTGAAAATAAGACCATAAAATCGTAATACATCCTTGAGAAATCACAAATCCGATAAATATATAAGTCTAGCACTTTTGGAAAATTGGTAATGGCTAAATTTGTTTGACGTTTTGAATAATCACGTAAATTTTAAATATGTTACCAAATAAAAACTATTTTTAGCGTATACCCTCTATATCTGACATGTTACATCTAAAATTTGTATACAAAAACGGAAAACAAACGGCTGGCGTGTGGACGCGGAGTAACTTTTCACACTACTACTATTTAAACCTTTAACATCACCCACCATTTCTCAAAAAACCCACCGTCCATGCACGTAATGCGCGTATAGATCCTCTTGAAACACCAGTAACGACAGTCCGACTCCCCGGCACACTTTGGGCAACACACTCGTAGGAGGTCCACGTATCTTGTCGAACACCCACCGCACTAGGAAGGCAGCGGTATACCCCCTCCAAAACGCTACGTTACCCATTGCCCATTTGTACCCGACGCTTTTCGGCAAGTAAGACTCCCAAGGGCCCATTAGCTGCAATTAAGAACACGTTGATTCCCCTAATTACGTTTTATTGTTAGTTAAAATATAAAAAAGACCGCCTGCTCGTGTTTAAGTAAAACTACAAAGTCCTAACATTCATTTTTGTACGAGAATGGAAAACTGCAAACCGAATTTGACGTCTCTTAAACAAGTATAAAGAACCATAACGCACAGAAACTTCTTCCTATATCGAGTGTTTTGGCACTGTTAAGGAAATATACAGAACTTTACTAAATTCTCTGTAATCTAAAGTAGGTATATCTATCCCGAAAATATGGTGGCAGAGCCCTAAAAACGTCTCATATACATAAATATCTACTCGCATCTGAATAAAAAAAATGTTCATGTAGATTAAAAGAAAACACAGTCGAATTGAGAACCTCGTCCTATTTTAGAAGTTGGTTAACAAAGACACAAAAAATATGCATTTAAAAATCCTGTTTATATAGTTAAATCGTAGAATTAACTATATGATTACGATTTATTTTGAGCTTAGGAAAAGGTAATTATATTAATGGCATGTTTAGTAAATAATTTAATTTAATAGTGAATAAATAGCTGCAGATAATACCTACATGCAATAAAGTCAGAGTCAACGTCACAGTGACTCCGGGTGAGGTCCGCCGTTTCGCTTGCATGTTGATCAATTCTTTTGCTAGTAAAACAGCCTTCCATTGATTAGATTGCTCGTACACTGTTGAACCTGAGATACACCGACAATTTCAAACTTTGTCCTTAGGGAGTATGTTCCAAACAGTTTATTACGTTTTTTATAAAAAAATAAATAATTGTATATTTTGTTTATGCTACTACCAGTGGCGTAGCGTGAGGTGGGGGAGGGGCAGAGGGGACCATGGCCCCGGGTGGCACATTTAGGGGGCGGCATAGTACTATAAAAAAAGGTCGGCAACCTTTTTGTTGGTCGTCAAATTGCAGAGACACAGGTGCCAATGTATTATTTAGGTTTGGCGACCTTTTGTTGGTCGACAAATTGCAGAGACAGGTGTCGAAGACTATGTAGAATTGCGACCCTTTTTCTTAGGTCGTCAAATTTCAGAGACACAGGTGCCAAAGACTTTTTAGATTTGGCGACCTTTTACCCACGTTATACCACTGACCACCACAATATATTATAATTACCTTTTAAAGGTGGATTATATTCAGACCAGTCTATGAAGAAGATGTCACAGCGACATTGGCACCAATTAATCCATAACACTTTTAGGATCTGCAATAAGTACAAAATATACTTGTACCTACATAGTGAGAAATATGTCTCAAACCAATAAAAAGTTTGCAATGATACATGAAAGCCATACATAAAAATAAATAATGAATATTATGAAAGCTCCCCATGTCTGTATATCGCTTATATTTGTAAAAAAAATACTCAGGGGTTTCAAAATAAGTAAGAATATATATTTTTTTAAAAGTGTCATGGGAATTACTCTGGAATGAATTTAAGAAATAAAGTTGTTTTTTTTCATGGTATGGAAGTAGCAAGCGAGCATGCAGCCCACCTGATGGTAAGTGGCTACTGCCTCCCATGGTCATCTGTTATCAACCCTAGGTAATAGTGTTAGCCACATTTATGCGTCGTTATGCGTTGCTACCCCTGAGGGCTAAGATGGAATGCCTCGGAAAAGTATGTCTCCCTTACCACACCCTTAAGACCAGAATACAACAGCACATTACACTGCTGTTATTAGGCAGAAATAGGTGTGGCGGTTCGGTGCCCTGTGGGACGAAACAAAAAATTTTACTCCAACCCACAAT
>DWTU01002542.1:0-11364 GCA_018251515.1 Cecropterus confusis | reverse complement strand
AAGTCGATCACAGATGCGTTGCTACTCCCGAAGACTGAGATAGTAGTAGTAAGAGTAAGTAAGTAAGTAAGAGTAAGAGTAGTAATCTCTTATTACTTTAAAATGCACTACATTGACTTTTATTGTCACCCAATACTTGGTCTGGTAACAGTTTGATTTGTTCAAAGGGAGGAAGGAACAAACAAACATCTTCGTTGAAATTGATGTTATTTCTAAGCTTTTCAAATAGTTCAGTTTTTAGAGATGATTAGAAGTAAACGCAGTTTTTATGTAATTATTTATTTCGAACTCCTCTAACATCAATACAAACAAACAATCATAAACATAAACGCTTTCTACACTCATAGCCCCACAGTAGGATTTTCTCCTGTGTCGTGGGCGCCATAAACACAGAAATCTACTAACAAAACTTCATCGTTCAGATGTCTGTTTGGCCGGGGATCGAACGCGGGACACACTGCGTGTCAGTATGGTTGTTTTTGTGTCTTTGTTATATCGTAAAAATGTATTTCGACTGATAAACAGATTAGTTGTACGTAAATTAGACGAGTATACATGATATCATTCAGGTCGTTATCAATCCATTGCCTGTCATTGTAATGTGTTCGGGCTCCACTCAGAGTGAGAAGGGTTTAACTAATAGTCCACTATACTAGCCAGGAGCGAGGTGGGCATTACGAAATGTATATAACGCATGGAAGTTACATACAATGTTTATCATCTTTCATAATAACAAGACAAATAGGTATTGTAGTACCTGATCCGTAAATATAATTAAAATAAAAGTTCTACATGATTGAGCACATCGCATATAATTACAAAATAAAATGTTGAAGGTACTGAGAATAAGTAATAATAGATATTTTTAGAATCTTTTTGTCTGTTTTAAATAGTATCAAACCAAAGAAATGGGAAATTGTTTAAATTAAAAATTATTGAAATTAATTTAAAGGATTATAATTTCATTTATAGTACATGTCTTGCGTTACTTCTTAGTTGTCCATGTATTATGTCTCTTAAAAGTTAATTTATTTCAAGTTACATCTAATTTTTAGACGCAAGTGAAACCGCGGGTCACAGCTAGTTATAAACAAAACCACTACGAAACCCTCTCCGCGTGCATCGTCCTCGCGCTGGTCTACTCTTTATGGCGCTTTGATATTAATGTGGGCATTATGCGCTACGCACGTTACTTTTGTGTATAATTCCGTTGTTCCTGTGACGAGCGGCCCGTGATTATCCCGTTGTAGGGGAGACGGGGTTCAATGGGGAAATTAATAACGCTGGGTGGCATTTGTCAGGATTATAATTTTCGTAGCTGGCTCGATTAAACAATAATGGTGTTGGTAAATAACAAGGGGCAGCACTATACATGTATCTACGTCTACTAATCGTTACCCATTCATACACCTAAATAAAATTAAAGTGTCCATTTCAAATTTCGTCAAAATTATTTTTTATTAATCCAATTTTTAAAAATTGACATTTATATCCGTAGCACTGCAAAACGTGTGTATTAACGACATTCCAAAGAATTTTTTTACATTCAGACATTAATTACCGGCTATCTCGAGTATCCAATACATATACATATTATAACAGATCAACTCCGTGATAATATCATACATACAAAAGGAAACTTACCCCTTGATTTTATATATCTTTCTTAGGGCTCACCTAACTTATATAATGGTATTCTGAGGCGTTAGAACTTAGTCCTCAGTAGTATCAACGCATTTGTTACCAACCTCGCGAAGGACCCTAGTTTTGTCTGGGGCTGATTATAGAATCATATATACTGTGACCGCTTACCATCAAGTGCCCTTGACACTAGTTTCCTGAAGGAAATTAAATTCATAAAAAAAATTCTACTACATAAATATTACGGGATGATATCACTACGAATATTAACATTTACCATGAAAGATAAACGTGCGATCTGTCCTATGCAAAGCGGAGAGCACACACTACCTCCCACAGATTAGTCGCACAAGTTACTCATAATTATGTCTGAGGACATATACGAATTATAGAGAGATGCGCTGTACAAACTTCAGATGTTCCACAAACATGGCGGAAGCTGTGCGTTCGAGTGTCGAGCCGTCGTCGGCTACGACGTATTAGGCGTCGTGCACACGAGCTAATTCCCAAAGATGTACATATTGCGCACGTCCGTATCGAGGTGGGTACACACTGCAGTAACGTAGTAACGCTAAGGCATTAAGAGCTGTGTAAACCTACTGCTGATGGTTTCTGTTTATACCTTACGTTTTGCAGTAAGGAAATTTTGGCATAATAGTGATATGATGTGTGTCAGTTCGACCTGAAAATGAAGTATAGTTCACTTTATTCTGACTTACAGTCTTTTCATAGCGGACCATGATTTCGTTTTAAAACTATTGTTTACATTTCCGAATACAGTTGTAGGTCCATAATGTTTTAGCTAAAAGCAACAAACGCGTATTATTGTCTTATGTGTACAATAAAATAATTACATGAACGTATTGCAACGGTCTGCGGAAAATTGATTTTGGAGCTGTGAGCTCAATGGTACGCAATGCTGTTGCCGTGTTCATTTTTTCCGCATGACGTTGCCATTAACACACATCGGACCGTGCCGGTCGCCCTCGCTTCCTGCGGCCCTAATTACGAAACCGGCATCTTTGCCCGACAATCGATTAGAAACGTGCAGCCGCACGCCACCCGAACCAATTTGTATAACGAAACGTCGCTCAAATTCTTCCGCCGTGCACTATTGCGTCTCGAATGGCGAATTCAATTTATTCGCTCGGCACGTCGCAAAGGAGCGAGGATATGGGAAGACGGCCCCCGGGGCTGCCGACTTAATTCCGCGCGCGCTGCGTGCTGCCCGCATACCGCACGCGCCACGCACGCCATTACCATCCCTACTCTGACGCTGCACGGTCCCGATTACCGTGGCCGGCTCCGGTCCGGCGGGTCAAGGTAAAAGAAGCCCGAAGTGTAATGCGATTAGGTCGGAGTTTAGTCGGCCGAAGTAATTCGCAATTATGAAGGCTCGGCCGGCTCGGGAGCATAGTTCCGACGGCGTTACCTGTCCTTATTCGCAGGCTTTTAATAACCTGCCTCGGAAGGGTGGCCGACGACGGACGACGGACGACGGACGACGGGCTACAGTCGCACAAGTTTGGAACTTTATCGCGCGATTAATGAGACCCCCCGCGGGAGTAGACGACAAATCACTGTTTGAACTAGCTAACATCCAACGAGTCGCCTGTCTGCGGCAATTCATGAATTTAAATCGCCCTGGCAGACATATTCGCTGCTCCGAAACTACTTCGTAAGTGAGCAAATTGTCTTTTTGTTATTTTGACTAATCTGACAAATGTTTAATTCGAGAAGCTGAATCGTTATAAATAAGGATGTTACGTATTTCACGTAATTCAAACTATTAAAGTCAATTTGAACGAATCGAACGGGCGACCGGAACAGATTTGCAGGCGGCCTAAACGATTGAAATGCGGCTGAAGCGGCGAACGCTCAGACAAACCGACTACATAATTCACTGTTAATTTCCCCCCGGGCCGCCGCGAGGCCGGCCGGTATATAAATAAGGTTAATAAAATATGATAGCGCGAATAAATGAGGATCGGTCGATCGCGTGACCGAGACGCGATTATATCATTAGGGCGTCAAGCAGGAGACACTCAAATTACAGACTCGATTCAAACCAATCCTACGTCAAGCTTACGCCTTCACTAGTAAGCTCAGCAATTATATTAGGTAGGTACATTCCAAAAATATGACTCTCATTTATACCAGACTCCAGAGAAACAAGTGTATGATAAGCAAAGGATAAGCCGTGAAGCGTATAAGCTTCAAATCAATATTATTCCTATACCTACACTATATATTATAGAAATAGTATCTTTATTACGAAACCAGTTTCCATCTAATAATTACATAGCAAAGGAACTCACATAACACATAGATCCTACATTGACGTAGGCTCCTTTCATTAGTACACCAGACATTTGAAATTACAATAAAAATGGTTATGTAGCGGAATTTCATAATTATATCAAGTTACCAACTCTTTAAACTACTTTGGAGCACAGACCTCTTGGAATTATAAATCTTTGTGTTAATTTTATCATTCGTGTGTATACGCTTAACACTGTACTTAATTAGAGTACTGGGTAATGTGGATGTCGTACAATTTAAAAAAATGAAAGGCTGTACCACTTTTGAATGTGGCACCGCACCGATTACTGGTCTATAATTATTGCTTTTATTCTGGTACATAGGACGTGTTACAGCAAAAATACTTAATGAGTTTCCAATGCGTCCGTAAGTAACGTATCTGTACGTGATCGTAGGTAGAACACTAATCACATTCTGGGTCAACCGCAGACTCAGATGAGTAACACTGCCTACTTACTATCTGAATACTTCAATTTTGTAAAAAAATCTAATGCCAAAAATAAATAAGCAAGCTTATATAGTCCTAACCATCTTATAATTATTATAGTAAGCCATTAGCCACCGGCCGCGCGGGCGAGGCCCGGCTTACGGCTGACAGAGGTGGACATCAGCGCTTACGGGATCACAGGGAATTATCCATCCGTTATATATTGACACTTAACTCATATTGGTATATATGATTTTGGAAGACAGATTTTGGAGATCTAATCAGCAATCAACTACGACTTAACAAGAGTTTGAAATTACTTATGACTGTCCAGATTTTCTTTAAATTAGTTTCTTTTTACTATATAATAAAATCACACAAAAGTAAACAATTAATGCCAGCCGCTTTACTATCTGGTTTATCAGAACCAAAGTTTAAAGCTAATTAATTTTAACACAAAGTTTTACTTAAGACAGTTTCATCTTTTTGTCGCAAGGTTACACGGCGTTCGAGCTGTCAGCTTATAGTATGTCGCGTCGGTTGCGGTGTGTCGACAGCTTAAGGCGTTGCGGTCTATACTTTCGTCATCGGGGACAATCTGTGGTCGTTCTCCACGAAGTTGGGCCTCTACTTAGCTACTCGAAAGTTTTTAATCGCGTTACAAATGGATTTCCAGCGCGCATTAAGTTGGAATAGTTTAGAATGCTCTGTAGTGGAGCTCTCAGTTTGATAAAGGTTTTAAGGGTCTTTGATCGCATTATCAACGTATTAACAACATAGCATGTGAAATTTCGATTCTGTATATAGTTCGATTGCGTTAACAATGACACTGAGAGCAAAACAAAGACAGAGAGGCAGTGTAAAGGGAAATAAAACACAAACTGTGTGTGCCAAGTGCATGTCAGATCTAGCACAGTAGAGGTATCGGCAGATAAAATAATTTTATCCATATTATTTAAGAATCGAATTCATCTACAAATTAACTAATTGAGTAAGTTAAGTAAGTACTACAAAACTAAACTCATAATAGTCACTAAAGATATTCCAAAAACCCTTACTTTGTACAATTTCCTACCACATACAGATTTAGAAGCACTTAACTCGATAGTACTTAAACTGAAAGTAACATTTGATATAGTATATATAAATATATATAAATATAAGTATATATAAAAAGTTATATGACGTATTTAACGATAACACAACACAAGTTTACCTATTTTGTCATATCGCAAAATGTGACTGAGACATAGTAGTTTCAGTCACAGGCCAAGAAAGTGTTCGGCCTATAGCTACAATGACCTCCGTACGTTGCCTTGACGCCAAGAAATAACATATGACGCAGGATTACCGGCACCGGCGATCCCGCTGATCTGTTTACGGCGGCTCCTAACAGCATTAGAAGCCCCACCGCCCGCGGCTCGCCAGATTCTACCCCTTAATTGTATTAGCACTCCACAGACGCCTTGTATTCGACATTTACTTCTGAACACTGGAATCGCATCCTAGTAAGTCTGCTTACGCGTTATTGCGCGTGTTGCGCGTTATTGTAGTGTTGCCGACTCTACCTACACTGTACCTGTAGAACTATAAACAAAATGAGGCGTTTCAAACAAATCGTGCCTTTATTATTCATTTCTTTCTTGTATTTATGCATAAAGTAATAATTTTCCTACAAAATTCCATAAATATAAATTAATTTCCTCCCAACTGAAACGACGATCATTCTAAACATCACTCTTCTACTTGTAGGAATTATAAACATAAATATTCAATTACATCTAAAAGAAATTTTAACAATCTGAATAGCATAAATCGAACACCACTCTAGGTGAATGGAGAACATAAACCAATTTCGAATACAAAGGCTGAATTATTGCAGTAACGAGTCAATTATACGCGGAGCCGAGAGTAGCTAGCGAGTAGCGCTTGTACGAGTAGCTACGTCGCTCGTCCCCGAGTAGCTACTTACATTAGGGTTGCAACCTACGAGCATCGAATGCAAAGTGAAGCGAATGCTTTTTTTTTGTATATTTTATAAAAAAGAATGTTTGCTGAATTAGGTGTGTATTCAATTATTAATAACATAAAATGGAAATGTCGCTTGTTTGTAATCTTAATTTAAAAACGCAGTTCCCAAAGTAAAATACATAGTTATATATAAGTATGAGTATCCCATGAATATAAGTAACTCTTTTTAAATGTCAACAACCAACCCCCGCATCGGAAGTTATTTCGTTACGGAGATGAAGCTGCACGTGAATCTAATTTTAAACTTAATGACACAATTTGTTGTTGTTCGGCTTATTGGATTGCTTTGTATGTGATCTCTTTACCTGACTGCGTCGAAAAGAGTGCCATTAATAGAACTAAAGAAATAACGTCCCGAAAGAAATAATGGCCCGATATACACAATAAAACATGACAGCCAATATACCGCAATTTCGTTAGTGTTGGAATTACTAAGGAATTTGTTTAATAATACATATATTGAATAATGTTGACGGATACCCACACATAAGAAAATTATGAAAATGGAATAATTTGAAAGTTCGGCATTTCGAAACATACATGAATATTTGCAAAAGGATATGTATGAGGACTGAGCATAATTAATAAATGTTTCAATATTTTACAGAATTTATATCTATCAAACCATACCAAAACTATTGAATTTAGTCTAACGGATTGGACTATACTTATTTATAGTCCGTATCCTGACGCATATAGTCTTTATTACATTGAGTTATATTTACTCTATCAAATGTTATTACAGTTCGAAGTTACGTTACCTTTTTTAAACGCGGGCACAGTTATTATTACATAATTGTGTGTAGTATTTTCATTTGAAGGAATGATATAATATTTTATAAATAAGTGTAAATGTAATATGTATTTTGAAGTGAAACTATCGCGTATGCGTTATTAAGAACAACTTCAACTACCTATTAAAAGTTAATGCATCCGTAATTGGAAAGCATAATGAAGAAAGTTGCTAGATAATGTTGCTTGTGGGGGCATTCGTTTCATGACGAACCACAAGGAATGCGGAGCCTCTAATCAAGGAATTACTAGTTAATGACAGAGGGGATGCGTACAAATTACAAAGTACTAAATTACATAGTACGCTCGGGGTATTCCGTAGCACCCACGTCAGGTCGAGAGGCTCTTCGGGCGTCATAAAAATATATATTTTTTAAATCAAGGCTTAGTATTTATAACGGAGGTAGTAATTCAACGCGCAATTCAATGTCGAAATCTGATGATGCCATCAGATTTCGTATTGTTGACGTTTACAAATACACGGGATATTTCAGAAGTATATGTTACGATGTTTAGGACATAAAACTCTGATGTAAAATAAGAAGATACGAGTACCCCCTTACCTTTATTTTGGGTTCGCGTCACCCTTACATTATTCAAGCTCCAATTCAAACTAGGAAACTACCGACCGCTTTAAAAGAGACAACATTTAAAGCTTTGTTCTGACTTTAATTACTATTCATGTTTTTTGTTAACAAAACAATGCAACATAATAATAATAAACTTTGTCATGCCAACAGGGTTTCAATGATTTCACTTACTGGTTATTTGACAACGTTTGCGTTTGTTACGTATATCATTTACTTTTAAAATTATCTACAACAGGGCACCGGCCAAAACTTGATCATACAACTAAACAGCAAAGTAACGAGACACGCCCCGATAACAACAGGAACATTCCTCATCGTGATTGTCCCGCGAGCTAGCAAACAAACGATAAAGTTTTCCACTAACATCCAGCAGACACGAGATCTTGATAAATGTTTCCGAGAAAGGAAAAAGTAGTCGCCGGTCGGCAATAAGAAGAATGGACGAACAAACACACATGCGATGGTTTCTGTGAACTGCAGCTTGTCTAGCCGCGCCATAACTCATCAGACGAGATACAACACATCCGAGTATGATATAAATATAATGAACGAGTATGAGTACGATACACTCGGTTACTTGTAGGTTTGATATTAAAGAAATTGCAAGATGCAATACTCGCCCATTATTATTATTCGCTTGCCGTGTCTATTTTGCCGAATTTAACAAAACCCAACAATTCAATAATCATTACTTACTCTATGAGTTCCATTCTATGAGTATTCTACTCGCATTGTTGTGATCAGTGGGGTAGCTACCGGAGGGCTAGACGGGCCACTGCCCCGGGGCCCCAAGCTCAGGGGGCACCTCGGACTCTGATTTACGAACTATAATATTGGGATAGCCCCAGAAGTATGGAATGTAATTTTGATATCCGAACGTATCAATAAGTATAAACAAATCTTGATAGTTGCATTACAATAAGTTGAAAATTAAACCCGCTCAAGCAAACACTCCCGCCAAGTTAAACGTTTCCCGCTTTCTCTTATTTATACTTCTATTCTATATCTATGGCAATCGATACATTGTTTACTTATTATACAGCCAATATATACTGTAGGCTAACAATAAGCTGAACTAATGAAATTAAAATAATAAATCAGTCGGTTTAGTTGAGGCCCTAGTTTTTTCTGCCCCAGGGCCTTTGGTTACCTAGCTACGCCCCTGGTTGTGACGATCATAATAGGAATACAGTAGGTTAAAGCACAAAGGTAAGTACTTCACAATGTGGAAATTCACTGCAGTAAATCTTACAACAAAAATAAATAACAGCGTTCTATTTTGATAAAAAGTCTATTATTATTCACTCCCAAAAATAACCATAAACCATTTCACAATATGATAATTCAGAGAGCTCTCGAAGTAGCGCAAATACGTTATTTTCCCATCGAGATCTATAAAAGCATCCAAAAAACCGTCCAAATCGTAATACCCGAAAGCACTTGACTATTTTCTGTATTCAGTAGTGGAGATCCCTAACGACCGCCAGCAATTAAAGCAGATGCCAAAACGCGTCCGCAGTGGAATAACACGCCGCCGCCGCAAAAAATATTGCTTACGCGTTTTATTCCACCCTTATCTCACACTGCGGGGACCACGCGGTCGCGCTTGCGAGGGACGTGCTGGTTAAAATTATAAATATGACATTTTCAAAAACAATATGACATTTGATTATAGTGATATGATGACATTTCTATAATCAAATGCCATACTAATATTATGTTAGATGTTACCAGAGTTTGCCAAATGGAGTTCTTACTCAAAACTGGAAGATTATTCCTGAGTCTTGATTTGAATGTAGAACAATGTTCACAATATGTGATGCCTTCCTTATAATAATAATGTTAAAACATTAATTCTGTTCAAACAATGTAAAAATAAAAAATAAACTTTAAACCTAATTTAACGGAACAGTTAATTATGCAATACCCATTCCCATTATATTTTTAATTTAAAAGAACAAAAGTTTTCCAAGTTCCATAAAAAAGCTGCAGCAGACAACTATTTAAAGTTAAATCCCGAATATTTCAACTTAAACGTGGAATGCTGTCACAATCGGTGTTCGAAAAAAATGCGACCGCTATGGTTCTCAGAAAAGCACAAAAGGGATAAAAACAACCATTAGCGCTCATGTGGATATACTGACTGCTGTAATTACACCCTTGGCGATCGTTATCTGTCAATTCAATAAGCATTACGAGGCATTCAACACGTAAAAGGAATGAATTTCGGACAAAGTAACAGCATCTTACTTTTATGCTTATTTATTTGACTTTTAATAAATAGTGTTTAACTACTACTTAAGTTCGCTTTAACTTGAATCCTAAGGTTTTGAGATCATGTTTGAAGAAACTTCATTGATTTGAAAGTCGATGAAACGAAAATGCGTTACAAAAGCAGTTGTCGGCACTACGCCTAGATGGCGCTGTACCCCTTTCAAAATCACACTAAGTATTTTACTTCCCAACTTGTATAAAAGCTCAAGTTTGCGAAATAAGATGTTCTTATATTTGCTGCAGTGACTACTTAATCGATTTTTATTATTAGGTTTCACTTTTGCCATGTGAGAATTATACACGCACATTTTTCTTCTTATAGGCACTTGTACAAGACCAATATTCATCACAATTTATCACTTGTTTTGAACCTACCCTCATTTCAGGTATTCGTTAGTCATAGATAGTAGATAGTATGCTGTACATAATGTGTTACGCTAATTTTCTTTTAATGCATTAAATGTCATAGTTCGCTTTGTATTTGTAGATATTTTTCAGTATTAGTATTCTTAAAAGGCCTTTTTCCCTTGTTTGACTGACTTATTTTGTTAACAGAATCACATTTTATGATACAGAAGTTTTTATACAGATTTTTTGGGAATCAATACATACACACATGGTCTTATCAGGTGGTCTAAGTTAGGCTTTATCCTTGGCCTGCAATTGACATAGTCCTTACTTCTGATCACTGTCACCTCCTGGGTAACAAGTCACGATCGTCAAAACAATGTAATCGGTCACGCAATAGTATTGCATAAATAATTCCATTTGCACCGGACTGGTGGCCGGATGTTTATCATATCGAGTTTTCCAATAATATTATGTGCCTACAGTGGCATTGCACGTGTTCTGCCAGTGGAATTTCTTACCGGATCTCTTTACACTAATTGCTGTAATTATGCTATGATATTTTTATTGTTTTCTCGACATTCAACACAAATCCTTTAAAGACATAGGGACTTGTACGCAATATTTTCCTACTTAATTAATTAAATTGCAAATATAAAAACAATTTTCCAAAATTAACAAAAAATAAATGTTTTGTTGTAAATGGGAACAGGAATTCTTTACACGGTATACCTTATTTTCTATTTGCCATGGTTCTTTTTATTTTATTTTTATTATTAAACTGATAGCATCCAATCCACCTAATTGTAAGTGGTTACAACCATCCACGGATATCTGCAATCAACATCAAATTAGTTGTATGTAAAATCAGTTGCTAACATAATAAAAATACGTTGTTGACTTGCCACCTAAGCGCCTGGAGGACTAATTTGAAACGTT
>DWTU01002541.1:0-11367 GCA_018251515.1 Cecropterus confusis | reverse complement strand
CACGCTTTGTGCAGAAATATCAAATGTTTACAAATAGGTAGGTACCATAATTATTCTTAATATTTTTTTTTAGGAATGAAGTAGCAAACGAGCATTCAGCCCACCTTGATAGTAGGTGGTTACTGCCGCCCATGGACATCTGTAAGCTACTTCATTGAACAGGGGTTCTATTTGAAGTCGATCACAGATGCATTGCCACTCCCGAGAAGTAAGATGGTCGTCTCATATATAAATGAGGAGGCAACCGAACCCATTCACCTAAACCAAAGACTGCTTCACATAGGTATGGCGGAGGTACTTCCCCGGTCGAACTACATTGGTTCTACCACCTGTTAATAAAATACTTTAGATAGCTAAATTACGATCATATAATCTTAAGATCTGAAGATTTTGGAGCTTAAAGTTTCTGCAACTTAAGATTACCGGACTTAAGAAACAAATAGTTTTCATCACTTAAAGTAACAACTTACTTATGCTTCTGAATTTCAGTGATACCACCCCGCTGATATCCTAGCCTCTCAGCAGGGTTGTCGCGACAGAGCTTCTTGATAAGGTTAGCGGCGTTACGCGTGATGCACCTCGGGAACTCCACAGCGTCGATACCTTTGAGGATCTTGTTGTATGTCTTCATGGGATCAGCACCCGTGAATGGCGGGGAACCGGTCAGTAGCTCAAACATTAACACTCCTGCAACATATAATAACAAAATTAGCAATAAAAAATCAATTTAAAATGACAAAAACATACATAAGAATAACAAAAAATATGGAGTATTCCCTTTTTTACTGTTGCACGAGATTTCATTGAAAACTCGTCGTGAAATGAGGTAAGAAATTATATTGGTTCCTTTTAAAACATATAAAAGTGAATTATATAATGTTAATTAAAAAAAATGATATTACTCCTAGCGCGGACGATATTTCTTAACTTAACATTTCTAAAGAGATATCTAAGTATTTCAAAATAATCACCTAAAGACCAATAATCAGCGCTGATGTCATGTCCTCTGTTCATGATGACTTCCGGAGCTACGTACTCGGGGGTACCACAGAAGGTCCATGTCTTGCGGCTCGCCTGCAACTTCTTCGAGAATCCGAAGTCCACTAATTTCACGTAGCCCTTAGAGTCGAGCAATAGGTTCTCAGGTTTAAGATCCCTGGAAGAGACGGATATTAAACATAAGGTTATATTTGATACTTACTTCTACTTACAACTTATACTCATTAGTGATAACGTCAATGAACTTATTGCTATGAAAGTAATAGCGTTACGAATTTAGTAAATGAAGAGTAAAGAGAATAAAGCGAGAAATAATTTCGAGTAAATACTTTGCGTATTTGAATAAAAAACTAAAATTAAGTTTTTTGCTCAATTTAAAAAGAAATGAGAGTTAAAAGTAAGTGGTTTAGAAACATAATTCCTGTACCATGTCCAAATTATGCAAGCATAGTATTTAACGACCGTGTAACAGAGCGGTCACGATACCGGTCTGACACGCAGAGAGTTGAGGGTGTGACAGTTCTCCAGCCAGACATATTTGAATGATGAATTTTATATTCTGTTCTGGTTCTGGGTGTTTGTGTATGTTTATTAGTTATTGCCCCCACAATATGGCACTCATAACACACCAAAAAATCTCGTGTGAGGCTATGAGTGTCGAAAGCGTTATATGTAAAATTAAGAACGTATTACTTACCTATAAATTATATTCCTAGAATGTAAATAATGGAAAGCTTCAACAACACACGCAGTGTAGAACCGAGTAGTGGCATCGTCGAATTGACCTGGAATGGTAACGTATAGCAATCAATAAAAACAACGAAACACCATTCTCACTCCTTGTTGCTTTAAAAAGAGAAATGTAATGCATGAGAAAATTTACTTTAGACGGAAAAGTATAGGTATTCAATAGGTATATTATGTGAGAAGTCAGTAACGATAATAATGTTATCATTATGTAATCAAATGACCGTTTAATACACAGTGCAACCGCAATTGCAATAATCGTTAAAGTGAACTGCGATCGTCATAAAATTTTGTCAAATGTCAAATCAATAAATAGTTAGCACCGCATCATGTGTACTTTCAATTACAATCATTTTGTTACTACATACCAAACGTAACTAATGTTATTTATATGCAGTGCCACTTAATGCACACAGAACATTCCTAAACATTATGCCTGATTAAAACAATGCTAGTAAAATCGATTTTTATCAAACTGACGCAGCAAATGAGCGTGCAGTCCACATGATTGTAAGTGATTACTACCGCCCATGGACATCTGCAAGCAACTTCATATAGAACAGGGGTTCTATCTGAAGTCGATCACAGACGCGTTGCTACTGATGAGGACTAACATTGTCGCCTCATATTAAGTGAGCCGGCAACCATAGCCTTCTGCCAAAACCCAAGAAATACTTCACGCTAGAAATAGGTGTGGCGGTGGTACTTCCTCGGTCGAACTACACTGGTTCTACCATCTGTTAAAATGGGGCTATATTGCCCCATTTTAACCACCAAATAATATGTGGAAAATTAAATTAAGTTATCACAAAATCTTACCTCTATCTCTTAAAATTGTCCACAACTCGCCGCCTAGACAAGTTTCCATCAACATATATAAGTATTTCCGATCTTTGAACGTTTTGTACAACTTCACTATGAATTCACAGTTCATCTCTGACATGATCTCCTTCTCCGACATGATGTGTTGCTGTTGCCTGGTCTCAACGATCTGGGCTTTCTTCATCTGTTTCAACGCGAACGATCGGCTGGAGTCTCCTTGAATCTGAACTAGTTCTACCCGACCGAAACCACCGATACCCAAAGTGGCAATGATACGAAGGTCTGAAAGACGTAGATTCGCGAATTCCTCGTTGAGTCTGTAAGTTTAAACAACAGTAATTGAAATGATTGATGTTTTACGCAACAGGTTTTAGAAAGTTCTGAGATCTTCAATTATATCATATCTCTTATAAAACAGCAAACAATTCGACTGAATATAAAATTTTAATGTTATCTTTATTGATACAAAAACAGTTTCTAATTACCGCCGTATAAGTTACACGTACTTATACAGTCAGTTTAATTGGTACTTTCCATTACATTTTACATTCTAAATTGAGTGTTCTGTCTATATCACAAATTCAATCTTCTAGCCTTATTGTATTCTATAATTCGTCGTTCGCAAGTTGAGTAGCAAAAACGCGGGAATTATAATCACTGTATCTCAATGCGTCTCGGAAAAAACTTGAATTTTCTATACCAAAGAGGAAAGTTAATAACCTGCTTCAGATTTACTTCCACTCTTTCACCACTATTCTCTTTAATAAGTCTCTGACACTGATAGACGGCGAAAATATGCAAATAATTATTAAGCTAATTCTTTGAGCCTCATACATTAACTTACCACTGAAATCCGTGTAAGAGATTGCGTTAAACATAAAATTTGAATTAGAAAAAGATCAAGATATGCATGTTCAAATACAAATCATTGTTTCGTAATAGATTAACTTTAGTAAGTTAGTAACAATAGCATTGTTGCTGCATTCAAGTGAAATCCATTGTTGCGCGTGTCATCTACGTACCGTCTAGATGTTGTGTGAACTTGACATAGGCTAATGTTGATGTTGTACTAAGACTACTAAGTTAATGACTATTGCGTACGTTTATTGCTATGGTTATTGTCATTTTTAATACATCATTACGTGTAATAAATTTTATATTTTATTCTATTACCTATACCAGCATTATTCTATTTTACATCTAACTTCATTACCAATATCAACGTTACTCTAATGATAATTAAAACGTTTTCTTCTTATTATTGTTTTAATGTGTCTCTAATGATGAAAATTTGTCTGTCTTCTTTGAATTTATTATTCATAATATGTATAATATTGCTTTGCAGTAGATCAAGCAGGATAGGTGAAATCTTTAAATGTCAACCACATTACTAATTATATGTCACAATACAATACTTATGACGTCAGGCCGTCAGGTACAAATACAAAGGAATGACTAAATGTGTCCAATTCTAAACAGTGAAACAAATTCTTTTCAATTCATTTCCGTTTCACCAGTCATAACTTTTGCAATTGCAAATTTATAAATGAATGAGAATTAGCAACCAATTGGCAAAACTTCTCACGAGTAGACGTTGATGTTGAAAAAAAATATATATATTTCCACTTTGAAAACGTACAATTGTTACTGTACAAACAGTATCATGGTAAGGATTCTGTGACTTTTTTCCGTAATTATACGTACTTTATCTGCATTAAAAAGTCACGTACAATAAAAAATAAATTTTGTTTCATTGTTCACCTACACATTAGTAATTGTCAACTGTTAACTGTATGTGTTGTTATGATATAGTTGTTTATTCCTCCGGCTTTTCGGTCACGTTTACTATAGTCATACGTTTACTATAGAATATCCCATGTATCCATGCAGGTTATAAACTATCTGTGCGCTAAATGTTAGCGAAATCGGATCAGTAGTTTTAGCGTGAGGGAGTAATTAACATACATACATCCTCAAAATCTTTTGCCTTCATGATATTAGTACGATTTGTGACTTTATTTTTGACTAACTGACCCGGCGAACTTCGTAGCGCCAAATTAAATAATGTGTAAAATTTCGATAACTAAGAAATATACGAAAAATACACTTTATGTTGATCTATTTAGGGTAGGGTTTAGCCAGCGTTTGCAATGAAAGTGCAAGAAAATGTGTTTATTTACGACATCACAGTGTTTGAAAAAACACTGAATGTAATGGGATTCTCTGACTCACCTCTGTCTACTTTCACCCTCATCCTTGTACTTGGTGCGGATTTCATCTAGAGTGGAAATCAGCTGGTTGAACGTCTCCCGATCGATCACGAGACAGGTGGTGCCATCGGGCGAGTCGCAAATGATGTTCGCTGTTCGAAGATCATCCCTGAAAAACAAATCACACAGTTTGTTAAGCAGTCAAAGCATTTGTGTGAATTCTTTAGGGGTTTCATTCAAATCCGCTTCTAGTGATACAATCTTCAGTAAGGTGATCACGTTAATATTCGAAAAGATATCAGTGATCCTTAGCTCGGTTAATTTATTGTACATACAATTTTGTACCAATTACGTCTTAGCGATATAATTTATTTAAATTTATTATAGTTCTTTCATAGCAATCGCACATTGAATAAATGAATTAATTCCATTAACTGAATGTCCATGTAAAAAGTAAGTATTGAATTTTTTTATAGATTTACTTTATGAATAATGGTATCCGCGCTTTATAAAAATATTAATGTGAATGAGAAAGTACGAGCCGATACCTTTACATTTGCATTGTATTGTCACGTAACTGTGGTAGTGATTTAAATGTATAAAATTAAACTTCATTACGACTAGGTACTTATTAATAAATTAATATTATTCATATTGACTATATACATGATATATTAATATGGTTGTGCCATGAATTGCCGTTCTTGAACACCACTCCCTGTCTTCCTATGGATACTGAATGAGGTCATTAGAGGACAAAGTCCAGAAAATGGGTGGTAGCGTATTTAGCGGTAACTATTATTAAAAACCCACATAAATTGAGGCTTATATCCAGTAGTCCACAATTCTTACAATAACCAGGTAATTTCTGAATACTGACCAGATTCTATGAGCTGTTTGACTTGAGACTTTTTGAAAATTGGTACCAGCATCATCTTATTTGCCATGTTTAATGTTGGATTACTAAGAAATGAAATTCGAAATTCGTATACGATTTAAAACCGTATCGATTGCCGAAATTCAGATTAACGCCTCAACAAATATAAATTATACAATATATTACAATTTCAAACGGTACAGTCAATGAATGCAAGCCACGTGACCGCAACCCATGTACCTAAATATCTCAAAGTAGGTATTTTATAAGTGAATGAACTAAGATTTGCAAATATAAAAATAGTCCGATACGGGCAATGCCCTGTCTGAAACATTGCCAAATGGATTCTAATCTACTTTCAACCGTTTATTTTTATCAATCGAGGTGGCACAGTGCATTTAAAGAACTCATATCAACGTTATTAATAACGAGCTTCCGTTCACGGCTTTGATCGCGTGTGAAATGGGACTTTCAAAAAATAAAAAGTATGAATGTATTTCATCACTTTAATGAATAACCCACTCCTTGTTTAACCGACAAGGAGTTTATCAATTCAATCTACGAGGTAAAAAACCTCTTTTACGTAAATTATTCATTCAATCAGCCTTAGCCCTATCTATTGTTTACTTCAACCATATGACTTGGTAATATCAGAAGAATATTAGAGTCTAATTAACCTTTCTGACTGATATCGTACTGAGACATCTCTCTTACTCAGACAGACAAGCTCTCAGTAAACTATCAAATTATAGGTCCGTTGCAAAAGTTTGACCACTAAATCACACATTTGTCTAAATTCAGCATTTGAAGACGGTATTAGTCGTAAAAATAATTATACAAAATATGAGAGTGCCTCTATAAATCCAAAAAAGAGTAACAATATAAACAACAAAATAACGTGAACAATTGTTAAGCACCAAATAAATACGTACCCTTGCAATGCTTTCTCGCCGAAGAAGTCTCCTTTCGTAAGAGACCTGATGAATTTCTCGTCGTTGCTGTTTGGTTGCTTTTGTGTCACTTTAACCTGAAAAGATAGAAAGAAATCAAATTTGATAATTCATTTCTCAAAAGATTTCAGTTTTATGCGTTCTCCTCTATGAACAGTCATGCAGTCTTCAGATCACTGATAGTGCATGATAAATTATAATCACAGTAATCGCATATAATTTACAATCACAGTAAACAAGGTTCATATGATACCTAACTGTGTAGAACAGAAAGATATTCAGAGTAGTTTCTAGATTGTAGTTAGTAATTTCATTCGTCTATCATAATCAACTATTTACATCTCATTACAGTGTATAAATAACATGAATAAACATTACAACACTGAAAGTTGTCATTACTGGCGATAACGCGTGTGGCCGTTATGGCAAAACACTGAAATTATTGTTCTAAACATTAAGAACTTGACTGTCCGTCTACACATAAATGAAAAAGCAATCAATATCAGATCATATAAATCAAATTCTCAATGATATTACTGTGAATTGACCAAATGTTATATCATTTACCCAATTCACTGTAATATCATTTCTCTAGAATAAAGAGAATTAAAGGGAAGAAGACGACATTGAAATAATTATCAAATATTATGGACTAATTGGAACAACGGAAAAATATAGATAATACGAAATTTTAATATAAATTTATGGATCAATCAAACGATAATTAATTATTGGACCAGTCAGTATAAAATAGTAGAAAATTTTCAAGGGAGAACAAGTAATAAGATAATAATACTTTACAAGTATCTATTAAGTTTTATAACTACTCAAGGAGTTACAAGAAGAGAACGAACGCCGACGACGACAAAGAACGCCAGCAAGAAGAACATGTAATCGACTAACTAAGTAATCTTCTTTTTTGTTTTTAACATATGATGGATTAAAAATACAGTAAATGAATACAAATTCCTCTGTTACATCGCTTCTCGTTATTCGTCACACGTTTCTTAGGAGACAAAAGGATAAAAGCAAAACATTGACATTGTGTAATGTTCTTCTTAGCATTGAAGGCTGAATTTTTCTAATATCTCGCATGTGTCAAGACAAACGTCTCAAAAATTCTCTAAAAATGATCCGTTACGTTAATTGATCTAATTTTAATAGAAGTTATAAGAAGGTTCTTCTTACTGATAAGACATTAAATACTTATGCTTATACAATCATCAGGCTAATAATAACTTATTTATGGAAAGAATACTAATATAATCAAGCCTATAATAAGACATTGATAACGGAGACAACGCTTACATTTCAAATGAAAAGGTCAAATACAGTTACCTCTATACTTACTAGTACTTAGTACACCCACACAAGTTCCTTTGTCCTTTGTATGAAGAGAATTGATTCATTGTTAACTTTAGTCATTGTTATCGTAAGGTTGGCTTATTGCAAAAGTGGTAATAGAATTATTCATTGAAGTCTAATTGATTTGGTAAATATTATGTTTCTGCATTAGGGTGAGCTGTATAATCCCTCAGTGCTTGAGCTGATCGCGATGAACGTTCCTGACGGCTACATATGGTCGTCACGAAGGAAACTGTTCGCGACATCAAAGAGCCTACACTTAGCCTTGTTTATAAAGGAGTCTCCTTTAAATAAACCGATGACACTGCTAAACGGATTGGTGGCTAGAAATCAAACAATATATGTTTTTGGACACCAAGAGCCCGTACTTTGCAGGACGGTATATGTTTATTTAGCGAAGCTGGACAAACGAATTAGATAAATTCTGTTAGGTTTGCCAAAGCACATAATAATGTTGGCAAAGATGTCATTTTCCACGTACGTCATTTACATTCATAATAATTTCCTGTTCAATTCCTATTCGAATTCAATTGTGTTGAAACGCAATGTCACGAAGACACACGATATGCGTTTTATTGGTAAGACGTTAAAACAAAAATTTGTTCGCATCGACCGACATTATGGGATACAAAATTGCAAAATTGGACAATTGTACAAACTTTACACATGTTTGTACTATTGGCAAATCCATGTTGGCGCGTGACATGACTTTTTAACACGAAACACCGTTTGGCCACTGTTCCGTGTCCGCATCGTAATGTGAATGCGCCTTAACCATGTTACTTATTTCCGTTATCGTGTTTCGAATCGATTCGATCTACCTTCCTTTACAATAGGCTAATGTTTTAATAAATTAAACACGACTTTAAATTACTTTTGGAATAGCCACCTTTGTGCAATCGATCCCAATGCAATGAAACATTAATTATTTGAAACGTGTAATGCAACTTATGGGACATCCAAAACTTGACTATTCATTTTAGTTGTATTAGTGAGTTGAGAATAATTGTTGCCAAAATGAATGCCATATATAAAGAGACGAGAGGCGAAGGACTTACACTTTCATTACAAATAGAGGTGTTTTCGTCTGATTTTTGTATAATTACAATGCTTTTTATGTTTTTCCCATTGATACAGGTATAGATATTCCTTCACACACCACGGCTTCACCACTGACTCTATTATAAGAAAACATACATAAGCAATATGTATGTATGGTAAAAAAGCACTTTCTACACTCCTAGCCCCACACTAGGATTGTCTCCTGTGTCGTGTGTACCATGGATACACAAAGACGAATACACAAACACCCAGACCCAGAACAAAAACCTAAACTCATCATTCAGATGTCTGACTGACCCGGGATCCAACCCGGATCAGCCCGGTAAAGTGACCGCTTTACCACGCAGGTCGTCAAGAATAGAAAATAACTGGAAATATTTATTACTAAGAATATTGATGCCGTTTCTTCATCGTAGTAAACAAATAAATTAATAATCTAGTAGGTATATAATTATAGTATAAAGAATCTATAAAGAATTTAATAAAAAACTGTTACGTAAGTAAAACATAATGAACTACTCAACATAGGCAAAAAAATCGCAGACAATAAAGCAAACTAAAGATCTGATTATAAAGACACGGCTACTCTACACGATCTGAATGATTAAATTAAGTAATGTAATTAAAATTTCAAATATTATTTAACTTGAAATTTTTGTTTGAAATCGTTATTGTTACGAGAGACTTGGAATGTATATCATACAGATATAGTACATGATAAAGATCTGTGCTCTCTGAATCCTAGACGGAATTGAAATAATTAGTTGAAGACTAAACGTTCTTTTAAAAATCTACGCATATTTTATAAGTATTGAAAAGATCTGAATTTTATAAAAAAAAAAATGAAATGATTTTCAAACAATGTTTTCGATTGGTGAATTAAAGTAAGCATTTTGAGATAAAGCAAGTTGGATTAAAGGTAATATATATACTAATAATCCTAGTAACCTTACTAGATTTTTCAAATTGAATGAAATACAGAATAACTTATATTACTATGACAAAAACCAAAGTGAAACTCGTGACATATCTCAACTTTTAAGTTCAAGTTACGTTAAATAAAAGCCAAAATAAACAACAATCTGAGATAAGAACGGAAATGACGGTGATGTCAGACTGTTTAACTTTTACCTATTAGTTTTTCTATATTTGCCTTTTCATCGCTTCATTGAGTTTGTCATAGTAAGACTAAAATTGCAGTTCTTATAAGTACTTAAATTGAAAAATGTTCGTTCAGAATTTCGCTTAAACTTTTATACTACTTTATTCAATTTTAATTCATCCATTACATAATGGAAAACTCTACGATTAGTTAACGTTTTTTATGAGATTAAAACAGCATTGTGTATAAAATAGGTGAGTATTTCTTTATAAGGAATATAAAGTTATTATATAGGATAAAAGGATATTTTGTACAGTTCCAATGCAGCCACAAATTGCAATAAATTAGGATTTAATTGTGTATAATATGATTTAGTACACGTTAATAAATTTAATATTGTTAATTTTACCAATTCTCACTTGAATTACATAATTTTAAACTTAAACCTAAACCGTATTTACACTTGACTAAACTGAAATAGTTAACTCAGCCTTAAATCAACTTTCTTTTTGATGTAATTTGTAATCGATCAATTCGTTTGGATAACGTTATGGAAATTATGATTATAAGCGACGACTTTCACTTAAATGTCAACATTGAAAGTGGCGCCTTATTATCTTCACTTCCTAACTTTTCTTTCTGTTACACATCGTTTCAAAAACCTCTTGAGCCACTACATCCTTTAAAAACTATATCATTGCAATCCTTAATTATAACACAACCGAATACACGTTCTTTAATTTATTTTATTAATAAGTAAATAAATTTATTCTGTATTGTTGAATATCGTTAAGGAATTGTAATTAATATTGAATTTAATTAAATCAAATTAGTTTGAATTTTACAAATAGCACGTAATAAATAATTTTGTATGTACGTGCCTTGCGACACATATTAAATACTCTTATATATAATTGCCAAACGAATGTGCCCAATTTCTTGTTAATCACATTCATTTAATTAGCAATTAAGCATTTACGAGGTAAAAGTAACGCAATACATGTATTTTATATCAAAACATTAAAGACCTATTGAAAGTTTCATAAAACAAAATATTATACAATTATTATTGGGTAATATGAATATATATATATATTTATTATGTAGAAAACGAGCATGCATCTGTTGGAAAGTGGATACTCATAGACATCTATAATCAATACCAGATAGAGTCCACTCCTAGCCGATCGCAGATACGTTCCTATCCCTGATAATTAAGTTGAAACCGGTAGT
>DWTU01002540.1:0-11373 GCA_018251515.1 Cecropterus confusis | reverse complement strand
CACACTACTGCATATAGACTGTATATATATACCATCGTATAGCGTGGCGACGCGTCGCCACGGCATGCGTCGCCACGGCATGCGTCGCCACGCCAGAAATCGGGTTTACGTGCGGCTATAGATGTTTCACATCAAAAAGTTTCACCCGAAAACAGCCTGTGACTTCTG
This sequence comes from Cecropterus confusis, assembly GCA_018251515.1. Lineage (NCBI taxonomy): Eukaryota > Metazoa > Arthropoda > Insecta > Lepidoptera > Hesperiidae > Cecropterus > Cecropterus confusis. The sequence continues at coordinate 11,205 of DWTU01002540.1, read as the reverse complement.
CATAAAACGTCCTTTCATCTCGTCACTTACCATCAGGTGGACTGCAAACTTGTATGCTACTTCCATATTAAAAAAAAAATGTTTCCACTTACCGTTGTCTCATCCTCGTGGAGCACCTGGTCGTACTCGGACATGGCGACGCAGAATATGATCGCGGTCACGTCCTCGAAGCAGTGGATCCATTTCTTCCGCTCGGACCGCTGACCGCCCACGTCGAACAATCTGCACATTTGACAACGGGTCTTATACACGGATACAAAACATATCGAAACATAAACATATAGAGTGTAAGTTCTTGTTTTATAAGAAAAATAAAATTATACATATACTCGTGGTCGATTTTCTGAAATATTTTCTTATTAATAGCTCAAAAAGTTTTGGTAAAAAAGTAAGTACTCGTACTATGACCGATAGTAGTTGAGATGGTCATATGGGACCACTTTCCGTACGATATGATATATACTTAATAATATTATTAAATGTTTCCGGGATAAACTTAGTCAGGACTACGAAATTTCGAATGTGAAATTATTTCGGATTTTCATATATATATATATGCTTCTTAAGTAATAGTAATTGGAAAAAATACGATTAAGTAATGATTTACTTTATTTACAATTGAGACCCAGGCGAGACCTGTGCGGTTACTGGTCGGCTCAGCCGAGTGAAACCTGTCATTGTGTGTCTTATTCAAACTGCGCCATTCCATTCCAAAAATATTCGAAACTTTCATATCAGATTCCCGAATGGTTTCGGATAGATTTTTATTTTGGACATCCAATAATTTCGGTTACGGTCCTCCATAGTACACGTCAATGGGACATAATAACAATTATATGCACTGCAATTACAGTAGTTGATTACTCTGAATTAGATCATGCGACTTTTCCTCGACGCAAGAGTCCATTTAATCCACGTCCAATACGGTGTTCCGACGTATTGCACTTGTGAGTCGCGTTTAATTGATACATGATTCACGCGAGACGGCTCTTATTCTGACGTAAAAGCAATCATTGAATTGGGCATGGGTTAAAAATAACAGGAAAAAGATACATCGATCTTGTTCTTTGTATCTTGATAATACTTATATCATAACTGAGCTTAGAAATAAAATAGTAATAGTCGTTAATATAGATTTACCCCGAGAAAAGTTAACAAACAACTTTTATAGTCCGAAATTGTCATTAATTCCACTTAATGATAATGTACAAAGTGTTCAAACAAGAGTAAGTAAATATATCTTATGTATAAAGCCATATATTATTGGTTCTATTAAGTTATCGATCGAGCGTATCTAATCTGTATAAAATCAATATGGTTTACAAATTACATATGATTTAAATGGTTAATGGAACTAAATCAATAAACTATATGAGGTTTTAAGACGGGTAAAACCTGTTTGAGTTCGATCGACAGTCATTGGTATCCTTAAGAACTAATATCCCTAACTCATCTTACTTCAAAGCAGAACACCTTGAGCAAAACACACTAACGTGACAAAGAGAGAAAGACATGAAATGTTTCTTACGAATATTTGATTCAATACTAACTTGAAATTAAGATTTTTGAAGGAGAAGTGCACTTCGACTATGCCGGTGGTTTTCACTCTGGTTCTTAGGATGTCTTGCTCGGTGGGTTGGTAGTCTCTTGCGCCTAACCGGTCGAGATCGTCCAAGAAACTGAAAACAAAGAGGCGCACATTATTAGCATACAATTTGAATGCAACGCCGCAAAGCACTTAATCATTCGCACCATTGTTTTCTTTATTTACACGAACATTAATTTTATGACTAGTTGATAACGGTCTAACAACAATACTGTTTATATTCTCATAGTAACGAAACGCGGCATTGACTTGGTAACAATCTCACTAATATTATAAATGCGAAAGATTGTATGGATGTGTGTGTGTTTGTTACTCTTTCACGCAAAAGTTACTGGTCGGATTTCGTTGTAATTTGCCACACAGATAGTTTATTAACCTGGATTAACACATGTGATAATCATTACCGTGGTAATCTTGCTCAAAGCGATCGGTGCCACGGGAATAAGCTAATATTTGAATGTTTCTATTTCAATTAAACTTAGTTTGTTTTTGGTTATAATAGCCGAAAACAACAGTATTTATAGCAAATATATGTGTGTCCATTACGCCTTAAATTCGTCATCGCTTCTCTAATGAGTATTTCGCGCCTATTCTATTCTACATGACTATTACTGGCTAAACCTCATTGCGAGTGTTAAGGGCGACTTATTTATGAATTGGGTTAGACATACAAATTTGCTTATGGCCGAAAACATGGTGGGTTTGATAATTTTTACATGCTTTTATTTAACCTTCCTTGTCTATTGTAGGTACGACTCAAATCCTGCAATTCAATTTGGAATCTGTTAACCCCAAACGATTTTGTTAAAATTTTGTATACACGTTTGGTTTGGATGATTGGCTAAGTAACGTCATACTCAATCCACGGCGTACTCCCGAAAATAGAGCACAAATTATTTTTCATTCGCCGCAATGATATGGGTATCAGTTAAAATGAAAGGGCACGGAAAATACGGAAAAACTACAAACGTTTTTATATCAATTTATTCTCCATTATTGACGCATTATAACTATAAAACACGTTAAGTTTTCCGTAGATTTATTAATGATAGGAATGTAGAGGGCGTGAGGAGATTTATGTAATATAAACCGAATGTTAATAAAAAGATAGCGTTGCTAAAAATATCGCCGGCGTAGTTTACCTAAAAGTAATATTGTAAACAGTATCTTTATAAATTAACAAGACATCAGAAGTCATACGAACGTATTGCGGTAGTCGTGTACACAAATTAAATATTTATTAATAACTTCGTGCATTTGCTTTGCGGCACTCATATTCAGTATGCGTTACGTGAATATGACGATGAATTACAGTTTTATTGTAACTAAAATCGTATAACATTATATTCAATAAAAGATAAATATATCATAGAATTGTTACTTTATATACTCTACAATTATATAACTGGACAACGTGATAACAATTGTAGTTATTTATGTTATAACATTGACGTCGCTAACAAACATCCAGCCGGTGATCACTGCCGCTCATGGATTCGTAAAAACTTCATATAGAACAGTGGTTCTATTTGATATCAATCACAGGTGCGATTCTACTCCCGAAGACTAAGATGGTCGGGTCATATATAGTGAACCGCAACCACACCCTCCCACCGAAACGCAAGAACTGCTTGACCCTAGAGAAAGGTGTAGCGGTGGTGCTTTCCTGGTGAAACTATCGTCCTTCTACCTTGCAAACAATTGTAATTTTATCATATAATTTTATGTCGGTCTTAAAATTTCATGATATTTATTTGTTTTAACGTATATGCCCGATACCTATGTCGGATTTAATTAATAACGCTCCATTATTGTATCAAAGCGAGGCCGACATTATGATAATCGAGTCTATTGGCTTAGTCATGATCGTGAGCAACAGATACAATTCTTCACCGTACAAGAGGCACAAGGTACGAGCGTGTCGTGTCTCGTGATATATTATCATGTTTGGAAGTGGACTGCTACACATGGATCGGGTTTGCTTTGCGATTCGGCGACTCTGTAAACCGTATCTTATCAGTATTTTTATTAGGGTTTTCAGCCAAGCAGCCCTAACCAAATAAGGTAAGACAGTAAAATAACAAATAACACTTTCTACGCTCATAGCCCCACACTAGGATTTTCTTCAGTGTCGTGGGTGCCTTGGACACACGAAGACGAATACACAAACACCCAGACCCAGAACAGAAATCTAAACTAATCATTCAGATGCCTATCTGGCCGGGCATGGAACTCGGATCCCACTTCAGATCGGTATGGTGACCGCTCCACCACGTGGGTCGTCGAAGCGTCATTGTTCCTCAGTGTACTGCAATACTTTTCGCAAAATACATACTCCAATACCACTCCTACACTAGTAGTAGTAGTGGAGTATGTCTCCGTAATATTGCTGTTACTGTTTAATGTACGTAACTACATCGCGTTTGAGAGAGTAGTAGAGGCGAGTAAATGTCTATATATTGCATGAAGGCATCAATGCTTGCAATATTTTTGACTTACCAGGAATATTGCGGGCAAGCTGCAACTTTTATTGTCACCTTACGAGTCCTAATCGAAGAAGTAGAGAAATGGTCATGTTTTTACAACAGCTATTGTCTGGGAAACGCTGAAAATCCTTTTTAATGTTATTATTAAGTATCCGTATTTAATAGCAATACCAGTCTTTTACCAGGTGGACTAGTGTAGTTCGACCGGGAAGTAGCTACTACCGCCACACCTATTTCTAGCGTTAAGAATTGCGTTTCGGTGAAAGTGTGTGGTGGCTGGCTCACTTAAATACGAGGCAATCATCTTAAAACTCATGAGTAGCAAGGCATGTGTGATACATTTCAGATAGAACCCCTGTTATATATGAAGCTGCTTACAGATATCCATGGGCGGCAGTAACCGCTTACCATCAGACGACATGCACGCTCGTTTGCTACTTCTATCCGATATACAAAAGTACAGTATAGTAGCAGTTAGTATCTACAAAAGTATGTCATGAATAATGGCAAAGCAATGAAATGAAATATTTTTTTTTTGCATAGGCCTACGGTGGCATTTACAAATTGTCAATTCCAATATTTTTTTCTTACACTACCACCGTGATAAACGTTATAACGGATAACACTTTAGATTTTTGCATGAAACTGGCTTAACGACCCAGAACTCTTGGCAGAGTAGGTAAGGAGCAAAATAACTTAGTACGTTTTTTATGGCATACTATTATAATGAATATTCTGTAGTTGGACTAATCTGTCATGTGTGTGTTCATTGCAGTTATTATCTTTGCAAGTGTCAAAGCAAATAATATATTTTCAAATCATACGTGGATCGATACAGTCAATTTACTTTTATGTAAAAACATCTACTCACGTAGACGTTCAGCCCTAGAACAGCTAAATAGGAAAGCATATTTAGGAATTTTAAAATTCAGACGTTCAAATTCAATTCTATAGCTTATTCAAGAATCCCAAGTATAGAATTTGAGACATCATTAGCTACCGCGATGTATTCATCTTACGTAGGCGGTTCGGTGTAAAATAAACCTAACACATTCTGTGGTGTCTATTTGTGAAAAATTCGTACCTATTCAGTGTAGTATTTTAAACGAGCGCACTCTTTACACAACGATGTGGCAAAACAAGAGTATAAAGGGGCAAAACAGTGCAAGTGGGTGTGCGGTTGGAGTGTTATCTAACTACGTGCGAGCGGGCACCGCTCGTCGGGAGCCGTGACGTAAGCGACGCCCGCGATAAGGCTGGACAGGATTGTGTATGTGTACTTCTGCTTTAGATCGAATGAGTATACGTTGACCATTTAATCTGCTAATAATATGTGAGTTGAATAACAGAGGACACATGGACAGATTGGCATATATGAAAATCACACCTGATAAATGGTGGCAGAAACTGGAACTTGAAATTATACTTGAAACTTAAACTGGAATTTATACTTGAAATGTTATTACATGACCTCTGTTTCAGAAGATCTGAACTTAAATTGAGGGACGGTGTACACACCTTCAAAGAGTGCTACTCTGTTAAAAAGTAAATTTTAATACGAAAGACCTTAGTCAAATGAATCATGAAAGCATTGAGAGCTTAGTGACTCAGGTGTTATACAATGCTGTTTTTGTTTTTCGCCTGTCATTAACTTCCAAGCTCAACACGTCGTATCAAATCACCTCAGAAGATTTTGCGTGATGGTCGAAGAATCAAAGAAACTAAAGTTTTACAATAATCAGACAAAAAAGAACACCTCACGCCCAATCAACTGTACAACTTCGCACCAGTCATTAGCACTCGAAGCGTTGCAAAATTTAAATATGAGCCACAATTGATCGTATTGAACGCGAAGTGCCGTGACAGATTTTGGCGAGCGATCGGTATAAATTAGGAGGAATGGTATAGTACTCGAAAACGCGTCCGGCTCCCCACTAGTTGCAATCGGTGTACTAAAAGCCGCCACGGCGACGGCGTCGCATACATATTAACGAGTTCACGAGCCCCCCGTAGACAACACGCGATTCGTGAATATTATTACAGTAGGAGCTCTTCACACGGAAGACTGGTATTATAGGAATAACGACAATACTGCCAATAAGTAATTGACAAGAAATTATAGGTGGTACAATCCTTTGTCAGTAAAGTACGGTGGCGCCACGGTATACCTATTTTTGTCTAATAACAACATTGTCAATTGAATATGAGGTTTTGAATTATAGGGTGTGATAAAACTGAAACGTACATGACAGGGGTTCAAAGTGAATCATCACAGAATGCAATGCATTTTTGATCGACCTCAGGTATCTTACCTGAGGTTGATCAATAATGCATGTAATACTTCAGTTTACTATTTTTAATATGGCTACTATTATTTCATAAAGATGTGTTATGTAAGTGCAATAATTACTAGGTTAATTACCGTTTTACCGTTAATAATGCCGTTAAAATCATCCGTAACTGTAAATATGTTATCGATACAACAGTCCATATTTAAACAAAGAGATTAGAGATATGTATATGGAGGTACTATATGTATGGTTGAATTAATTTATTACTTATAGAATAGTTACATTTCATGATACACAAACTTTTTGAGTTTATTTTTGGCAAACGTAGATTTTCGTAGGTAATTACAGTGTCCAATTAACAACTGTTACGCCTATATGATCATTTGTCACTCCGTGCATTGTCATAAAGGAACCTCTTCTAATAACCGTTTCCAATTCAATGTCTGTGGGTCATGAGATTGAACTATGACTCAGATTGAACTAGTCATCTCGCTTCCATGTATTTTACTCCAATAAATATCCTGTTTAATTGACATTCATAAAAATACCTTGACAGTTTAACCTTCAGTTGGAAGTAACGTGGTTTAAACGTAGAAAATTTCTAAATCATGGAATGCTGTACACGCATGGTGTCCATTAATTATAGTTAAATATGTGCACCATGCGTTATTATAATACATAAAAATTAAAATCTTTATATATTTCACTTTATATTACAAATGTGTGTAGAAGTTATTGAAGGATTGACTTCAAATTTTTATGCAACGTTGCATATAAGTATTTTTAAAGATTTTTTTATTATACTGAATCTTATTCTTTTTAGAAACTCCTATAGAAACGTGAAATTCAGTGCGTTTCGAAAATTTCAAATGGATACAATTATATCTGCTGAGTATTTTGTAATAATAATTTTATAGACTTTACCACAGCAAAGCGTACCTACCTAGATTTAGTTTTAAACAGGTCGTCGTCACAATAACCTGAGCAACTTATGCAGTAATTTAATTTTAGTAACTTCACAGCCACGGCCGCTTCACGAAGCGTGTGAAAGATCTACAACGGCAGTGGCGACCCGAATGAAAACCCCGTCTAATGCACGCGAGCTTTTTGCGCATCAACTCGTATGTATATTTATGCTAAACTTTATACTTAATGCACACACGTCACCTTCCTTGTACATCCAGTTGGAAAAAATCATAATTAATACCAGTTCCACCTCTATAACTATTCATGAAGAACTATAGGTTTTTATACTATAGTTAACGCCTTATTTTTAGAGTATGGAAGCAGCAAATGAGCATGCAGCCCACCTGATGGTAACTGGCTACTGCCGCCCATGGACATGTGTAATCAACCCCAACTAAAATCAAAGTCTCACCTAAGGTTAGCCACAGATGCATTGCTACCTTTGAGGACTAAGATGGAATGTCTCGGAAAAGTAAGTCTCCCGTACCACACCCTTCAGACCAGAACACAGCAGCGCATAACACTACTGTTGTTAGGCAGAAATAGGTGAGGCGGTGACAGAGTTCTACCACCTTAAAGGTGATTAAATTTTGTATATCGACTGCTGCGACTGATATTTTGTCTTATGGTAGTAACATTAGTAGTATTCTGAGAACATAAGAAACAAAAAACCGGAAGGTTTGGAAAGTCTGATAAAATATGTGGATTTTATTTTGGGATAGAAATACCATAAACTAAACAGTTGTCGGACTAGAACATAGGATATGTGCTTGGTTAATAGGCAACAACGCATTTTTCGAAATGCGGTAGATATCAAACCAAAAGCAAACGCAAATACTTTTACCGCTGAAGTACCAAAAACATCGTTAAGAATGGCGAACGTATAAAAGGGATACTCAGAAAAGCGAGGATTGCATTCACTTAAAAACTTGGATTAAGCTGGCGGGCGGTGCATTATTCAGAGTCTTCTCATTAGAGAGTAATCATAAAGAACTCCACTCTTTGCGCCGCCGCTCACCGAAAGCAGATAATGATTCCCACATTCGTGTGTGTTGTAGGTGAAGGCACTTGTGGATATGCAACGGAACGGTGATTTTGTGAAAAACCATGTAACCGATGAATGAAATGCCAATTAACTTACATTGGTTACGATTCGTTGTAGGCACACTTCGGATTTTTTGTATTCATGAAAAATATATTTTCATACTCAAAAGTAACATTGCATGGCAAGCAAGAGTCAATAATCTATACAAAGAAATAAATAAATTTTAATTCTGCCTACTGTCTGTTATTTCAAAATAATTGGATATTTTCTAAAATGTGAGCCCATTTGCACAATACCATAACCGCGACACGTAGACAGACAGTACAAAGAGTGTTAATCCAACAATATTTGAGTTTCGAAATCGAAATAAAAAAAATAAAGCTGCAGAAAATACAAAATATACTTCACTAAACAGATCTTTTCGTAATATTTCATTTAATCCGAGTGATGTAGCCGCTCTATTGAATTAGCCTCAGCATTTCTGAAAAGGCACTCCTCCCCTCGCGCATCGTCCGGTTGCGAATCGATTTTCCAAGTTAGATGCAACAGCATGCGCACTCGCTCACTCCGATTCAACCGTTTCGCCAATTTGTTAAATGTTATTCGGATGATTGAGCGTACGATATTCCGAATATGGATACGACGGACGCGGAATCACACAGTTCCGCGCAGAAAGGAACCTTAATACTAGGATTTTCAGTCCGTCTAAGCATTACATAAGCCGTATTATATGATATAGCAATTAAAGTGGTATTTGCATTTTTGTGCATATGTACCTGCGATTTTTGTTGGGGTAGGGCTCGATAATTGCGCTGAAGGAAGTAGATAAATCCACGCTGATACGATTAGACAGAATCGTGGTATATTTTGGGTATAGTTGTATCTAAGATCTATGTGACTAATATTATATCAACAACAGTATGTTTGCTTAAGTAAAACTATTTTCATATATAATTCTGCGTCACCTAGAGATAAGAGATTCTGCGACATCTTGAGATAAAGAAGAAAGAAAAAACTGCAGTAGCAGAAGTATAAATCAGGGATGTTATGAAGCTCATATGGAGCTCCGTAACCGAAACTATCGGATAACTGAAACAAAAAAAATATCTGTAACCGTACCGACTTAAAGTTTCAGTTGATTACGGATGTGTTTCGAGACAGGTTTTTTTTTAGTTTAAATTAATAACACTTATAAAATTTAATTAGCTAGCTTTAATAATACTCATTTTCATAACAAAATATAGCATTGAAAAAAAAACAAATTATTATATTTGAATTTTAAGTTATAATTCCTTACAAACATACCTAATATCCGTAACCGAAACTATCCAAAACTAACGGATAAAGCGAAATAATTACATATCCGTATAATATAATTCCAATATCCGTATCCGTATCCAGATCCGAAATTTCATATCCACAACATCCCTGGTCATCCAAAATGTATGATGAGTATCATTTCATAAAACTTGTCATAGGTTGATCAAAGTAGCTTTGGTAGATAAAAAACCGCAATGTTGGCGATGCGCCAGATAATCGGATCGGCAACTTAACATATCACATGCTTTAAATATGTAATTATATTTTTTTCTACATTGTCATAATATATGAACACATCATATCCATAAGTTCACTGTAAAATGTACAAGCTATAAATCTAGCTCGGAGTAAAATGACACATTGTTCTCCGCAATGCCCGGGAAACCACACGAGGGTTCCTTGTCAGGAAAAACCCCACTAATTCTAGGCTGTAATTTTCAAAATGCAGGAAATACTTTCCTAGTGCTCCATTAGGAAAATTACTAGCCCTTCAACCCTCATAAAGCAATATTCGTAGGTAATAATTTAAACTGAAAATGAACGATTCAAAAATAATACCAATGCTAGTTCCCGTGATAGAGGCTCACCCTCCCCTTTGAATGGTTGCTTTGAACTATTCATTGACACAATCAACATATTGCCACGTTCGAAAATAGACCTAATGCAACACGAGCAATAAACAGGTTTTAGTGATCGGTCTACGTTAATAGGGAGCAAATAGTTAGGGGAACTTGGTTCTGTCTGATCTATGTACGAGTGACGCAACTCTATACGTGTAGTTGGGACGACACTACAAATTGCAGTGGCTTTGAAAATAATTATACACTAAACATAATTGGTTTATAAACACTTTTAATGAGTAATCGAATGAGGAAAAACATTTTTAATATCCGTTTTGCATTTAAGTGTTACCGAGTACTGAGTTCAGCATTGAGATATCTAGTGCATTAGTATTCACGTTTCAACTTAACACCCGAGGATAATAACAACATCCAATAATACGATAAAATCTATGATAAGTATCATGAGGTTGCAATTCTATTTAAAACGATTTAAAGATTGAAATAAAAAACGTAACACGACTTCAAATAGAACTTATACTAAACTAAAATAAACTTATACTAGCGAGGATGGATTTTCGTGCAATAAAGACTAAATGTAAACCTCAAGATACAGATTATAAATATTCAACAATTTAAATGAAATTCAGTAGTTGAGGTTTATGCAACATTCAGACACTGTCAAATATAGAAATTTCTATTATTATTTCTCATACCGTAACTTTTTTTGCACATGAATGCGATGTACACGCGACAGGCGGAACTTTTATTTTTGTTATGACGACCCACGTGGTGGAGCGATCACGATTCCGGTGATCCCATGGTTCCCATCCTGAATGATGAGTTTAGGATTCTGTTCTGGGTCTGGGTGTTTGTGTATTCGTCTTTGTGTGTCCATGGCACCCAAGACACAGGAGAAAATCCTAGTGTG
>DWTU01002539.1:0-11373 GCA_018251515.1 Cecropterus confusis | reverse complement strand
AGTCGAACCTCGGACCCTCGATTGAGAGGCCGAGTTTCAACCATTAGGCTATCAAGCTACAAATACTACGTAACAATAAGTAAATACCGTCCTTATGGAAGCTGTCGTCACCCCATTCCTGTTACAGGTCTCCTCTCGGAACAAAAGGTGTTTAGGCTTAGGTTAGTCACACTATATAGCTTTTTTTAGAACTCCCCGGCGTATAGGTTTCCTCTAGATTTTTTCTTGTCACCGTTTACGCAAGTGATAATTTATATCATACCCACTTTACTTAGAAAAACAGGGCTGCATGCCAGAGATTCGAATCTCGGACCCATGTTTAAGATGCCAAGTTTCTAACCACTTTCATCGCCTACTATTCTAAGAAAGCTATAATACGAAATAAATCTAGAGCATATTTTGTATCTTTATTGAAGAACCCAATGTCATAACACTTAGGAATCATTTACAGTAAACTGTCGTAGTCACGCATATCAAGACCCTTTGTATCCTAAGGCTCAAATTGGTCCCAAGTTGGGTCGTCTATCTGATAATCCCTTCACTGCAGAGCTACAGGTGGTTGCCACCCCACACCCTTCGTACCCTCTGCAATTAATAGTCAACCTTAACACAATGTTGCTTGTAATAGAATTGCTTAAATAAGTGTTAGTTATCGGAGTTGTTTAGTTGTAAGAAACGATGTTCGAAGTAATACAATGCAATTAAAGATAAATATATAAAGATTTTGACACTCATTACTCCACATTAGGATGGCTATGGACACACACACAAAAACAAGTACACAAACATTTAAAACAAAAATCATAACTCATCATTTAAATATTTTTACATTATTTATTTCTGGTCAGGGATCGGACCGAAATAGCCCAACAGTCATTTTTTACGAACTTCCATGATATGTGTTTAAAAAATTTAAGGGATCACAACAAAACAAAATGGCAAAATATGCCCACTTAATATTTTTCATCATGTTTGCTATATTCTAAAAACATATTTTTATAATACCTTTATTTCATAAACATTAATAAGAGAAATACTTACAAATGGTAAGTGGTAAGTGGTATATACCTGCAATACTCCCTAAAATATCAAAAGCCCTTTCAAAAGTCGTATAACTGCCTAAACTTATGTTTCCCATCACTATTAAAATAAAATAGTAGTAGCAGTAACGATGGCAAAATCTAATCACAAAGAGTTATCCCTTTTTATGTAGAAACTTTAAATGTAAACTTGTTCATATTGTCCTTTCTGTTCATTATTCAGAAGTTCGCGGCTTAACGCTGGAATAATTTAAATTGTAGATGTTAAGTGAGCTTTCATTAAAGTAAGTATTTTACAACTCACTCTTATTCCCACTCTTAACTCGCTCTTATCTCCAACTTCCTGTTAAGTTACATAGTAATTGAAAAGGAAGTGTTCATTTAGGAATATTCTACATGTCTGCAAATCAATTACAGATCTAAAACAAAGGCGTGAATGCTAATCCTATAGAACTATATGACGAAGATTAAAAAGTGAATTTAATTTAAATATAATATGGCTATGTTGTTCGAGCTACGCAGGGTTACCATACAATCTTTAAATTGGGATTTAAAATTTTACGGTTCTAATTATATAATTATTGAGAACACAGATATATAGATATATATAGACGTAGCAAACCAGCACGCACTCTGATCAGTATAGGGGCTCCTATAAAGGGCCATTTGTCCACTGCCGTCCATGGACATTTATAATCAACCCTGGATAAGAGTCTCACCTAAGGCTGACCAGAGATGTGTTCCACTTCTGAGGAATTTACTTACATGCATCTCATATCTACCCATTAAAACAGATAAACACATCTTTACCCATTAAAACAGATCACAGGAGCACTTTATGCTGCAGAACGGTGTAACATTGGTGCACCCGAAGTCGAACCACAAAGTTAAATTCCACCAAACCATTTTTACATAATACACAGATATATATATAACATGCATAATAATACACAAATCCCTGCAAAACACGTACATAATATAAAACATAAATAAGTCCAGAATCAACTAAATACGCCGACAAGCGCCTGTTACCAAACGCTAACAGCTTCTCTCAGAAACAAAAGCGGTCGGAAATGGGACTTAAGCCCTCTTCGGTTTACCATCGCTTGCTTCCGACGCGTTCGGCGCGTCGCATACCAAGCACAAAAACAATTTAGTGATTGAACAGTACAATTAAGGGCTAGCGTATACAACTTTTAGTTGAACAACAATTTAGTTTTACGGTAAAGGATTTGGCAACGTAAGAACATACAAGCAAGTAGATAGTTATTTAACTAAAAATAAAATAACAACATTGATTGCATTTGGTTAAATTGTGGTTCAACTATCGACTGACAGTTAAATGTTTATTGCCTGGACTATGCAATCGATCTGTGACTATTCGTTGACGAACGGTCAATCGGCAAAATTAGAATACTAGTTCATAAATCATTAACAAATGGTTTGTGTGTGCGCGTTATCGTCGACTAAACTGTTTGATCGACATGAACCTACAAGCACACAACTCGACTAAACAATTTGATTGATATAATAATTATATTGATGCGCTAGGCCTTAATAAGTATGTCCCTGTAGTTCCGTGATAATAAAAGGGCTACGGTATCCCCTGCCTCTCGTAAGAGGAGACGAAAAGGGGGCTTCCGGGGTTGCGGGCGGCAAGAATGGGAGCTCGAACCGTCCAGCCAAACGACCCCATGAAAGCCGGCGGTATGTACTCGTATGGTCGCATACCGTCATAAAGACCAGACAAAGTTATCGCTGATCTGGGTGGAGCGCGATAGAAGAACGCTCAGAGGCCTCCGGTTGCGGTCCATTGGAGAATCTCCTTCGCAGCGCCGAAGGCGGCCACTAGGGGTTTTAATGCGGTAAAGATCCCACATAACCCGGCATCGTTCCCACGGCGTTAGGAGAGTTTTGAATAAGCATAGCTAGCACAGTTCTTTAAAGGTCTCATACATACATTGAAAATTGCCTGATCTGTGTTTTAATATTGTTGCCAGACAAGCTTAAAATTAAAACAATTCCTAATTACTACAATAATCTATATTTATCTAATAATATTAGAAGAATCCATCCAACTAACTAAACCGTGAATACCGAGCTTATATGTAATGTTATGGAAATTATTTATGGAAATTTATATCTCACTTTTAACTTTTTGTCATTTTTAGGATCTACCAGTAAGGTGCTAAGATTTTAGATTTCATCTACAATATAATATAGATAAATAAATATATAGATTTACCGTTACCGATTTGTCATACCGTTTTCTTTAAATATTAGTTGATTAACGCGATACCAGATGGAATTTAACAAAACATTTGTCTAACTATCGTAACCCGTCTGGCTGTCTGTCTATATTATTCGTATACCTTACCTGGAAATCTTTTGACACTATTTATTTATTTTATTACTAACTAGAAAGGTTAATATTATATGCCACTTGCACTAATTAACTCATAAATTAAATGAGAATTTAGAAAATAACAAGTCCAAATCAAAAACATGAAGATATAAAGACTTTACTGAATACAAAATCCATAAGCTCATTACGAATATAACACATAAAAAAATAAAGCAATATTTTTATGAAAATATTCATGAAAAACACCGTAAGATCAAACATGAAGATAAGACGTGAGAGGCTTTCAGAGCGCTTTCATCTGCCGCCGCCGACGCCGCGGATTACAACCGCTGACGCCTCAAAATGGACTAAAAATACACTCAAATCGTCAGCACCTTGGAAAGAATGCTCTTGGAGGGGAAAAAGTGACCTTTGATTTTTAGGGTTCCGTACCCAAAAGGTGTTAGCACGGCCCTGTCGCTGAGCCTCCGCTTCGTGCCCATATGTTCATCTATCGCACGATTCTATCTCATAAAAATGGAAAAACACGTAAAGAGGGGTTCCCATACAAAACAAATGCTGGTAATGTAACAAGCGCTAACAGCGTTTTGGTACAAAATTTAGTGGTCGAAATCGCGAAAAGAGACGGCCCTTCCCGTGAAATTTTGACTTTAATGCAACCAATTTACGGCCGAAATAACGTTTACAATTATGAGAAATCTTATTCTCCACACTTTAAAATAAAACACAGTAGTCTTATACTGGTACAGAACAAAAACAGGTGCAACATTGATACCGCCACGGTCAAACATCAACAAGTTTTAATTTGCTACTTTTATTAGGAGTATCCTTAAATATTCCAGTAAAAATGGTACAATAATCTATGAAAATTGTACACAAACCTTTCCAAGACTTTATGACCAGCTATTTTCTCATAATTTGAGCTACGGCATGAAAGGTTTCTTCACGTCATTCTGTTGCATTTTCACTGAAATGTTGCTAAACAAACTGCAAACATAGGTCGTCGATTATTTCTATGCACTGACGCCAGCCTTTGACAACTTCTGAGAAATATTGACGATCGATGTTCTCTGGCTTTGAGCAGGTATGTTTACAAAGAGAAAGTATTTGGCGTTACCAAGGCTTCCATTCCAAATAAAATATCACTATATCTAAGTTTATAAAACGTCGTCGACTTCACAGTGCCATTGAAAAAGCAAAAAATACTGTTAAAATAATTCATAACTTCCGCTAATAAGTCAATGCTAATAACTAAAACTAAATTTCAAGTCAAAAAAGTCGATATATATTTATTTCCATTTCTTTACATCAATGATGTTACATTTTTTACACTTATAAAGGAAAATGGTTGAACATTTAAGGGCAAAAATTTACTGGCACATTACACTTTTATGGTCAAGTCGACTCACTGACAAGAGGGAAATAAATTTCTCGGATTTTAGGGTAGACGGGCGAGTGCCGGCTGTATTCCTGGCAAATATTTACGAGCGTAATGGACATTCCAACTATGTATTATACGTGTATATTTTAAGGGAGCTGCAGCTTTTCATTATGTTCGAAGGGATAACCATTACAATCTTAAACAAACGTAAAGCATGTATAGTTTAGTTTACCATCGATAGAAGTTTTATATACACTATCCGACATATACGACCAACATAATAGGAAAATATACATGACAAATAAATAACCTCTTTCTATTAGGAACTCGGTAAGTAATTATCCGTTTACTTCTTGTATTGCAATTGTCCCACTGCTAAGTATTGGTGTTCTCCAGATTGAGGTTTAGTTAGTGGACTTTAAATACATTAAGAACTTTCTTATTACTACTCCTGAGAAAAAAAAATGAGCGTCTTCGTTAAGTTTTTCGTAACACTATCTTCAAACCAAATTATAGCATAATACTGCTGGAATAAACAGATGTGGTAGCGATGTCTCCGGAGTTAAACCATGAAGGGAATAATATAAAAATGCTTTCCACCTCATAGCCCCACACTAGGATTTTGTTCTGTATTGGGGATATCCATAGAATGAAGACGAATAAATAAACACCCAGAACAGATCTAAATTCATCATTCAAATATCTTTCTGGCCGGGGATCAAACCCGAAACCCACTGCTTATCAGACTGGTATGGCCACTGCTCCGCCACGCATGGCCGCCAAAGGCGGTGACACAGATATTCGAAAATATCTACCAGGTAATAGAACCAGAGTAGTTCCAATAGGAAGGTCCCACCACCTCCCAATACCTTTTTTTGCGGTTCAGTGGAAGGGAGTGGTTGCCGGCTTACTTATATAGAAGGCGAGTATCTTAGTCCTCGAGTGTAGCGATGTAACTGCGAACGACTTCAGATAGAACCCCTATTTTATGTGAATTAACTCACAGATGTCCACGAACTGCAGTAACCACTTACCATCAGATAGACTGCAGGCTCGATTACTTTAATCTGATAAAAAATAACCAATTTTCATCAATCCGTACTGCAGTCTTCACGCTAGTGCGATACAATTTCTTCTGTAAGGTGGCCGCAGTCACGGAATTTACATAAGTTATATAAATGTAAATTGTATTGCTGGTGGCCTCGTCGCAATCGAGACGCGGTATTACCAATCTGCACTTCTAATATTTCTCCAGCTGTAAAGCAATCTTTCAATAATGTAAGTAAATTTATAACTAGACACGTTACTACGTGCCACCGTTACAACCATTTGTGAAGTAGTCCTTTCGTCTCGGTGGAAGGCTAAAATTCAAATAGTAATAGCGACTCACATATGAGGCGATCATTTTAGTCCACAGAAGTTTCAACTTAGATCGATTTTAGGTAGAATTCTGATTTTATATAGAGTTGGTTACAGATGGTCGCTGTGACCACTTACCATCAGGTTGACTGTATGTTCGTTTGCTACATACTTCAATCTTAAAAAAGGGCAATAAGAAATTTGCAGTAATAAGAGAAGGATTTGAAGACAACTTTTCATTATAATATAAGTATACAACTATAAGTACTTTTCTCTAAGGTAATTAAAAAAATGCTACAAGTCACAAACATCTTAAAAATGCTACATACAATAGCCGCGGGCGAAGCTTTCCCGCCCACGGCTATTTAGAAAGCTTCGCTCGTTTTAATTGAGACATGGGCGCTAGTTGTTTGAACTAAAATAAATACATAACTAGAACAGAAGTTGACTAGAATATTCCAGTGAAAGGTCAAGGGAGCAACATATTCGAGACACGATTTCATACGGATCACGGAATAGAGTTAACATGGCAATAAAAACGTCTCGCAAGCCGATCCATCCCACTATACCGAATATTTCAAGTCACAAAGAGCTGAGGATTTCTGACGTTCGTTTGCTATTTATGTAATGTCCGTCTGTTTGTTTTTTATCATTTATGCATAACCATAACATTTAGATGAATGCCGTAGAATTGAAGTTAATCCGTTCCAGTGAAAAACATAATCAAATACTTTAAATTACACATTTTATAACAAGACGCAAAACCCGGTTGCTTAATAATAATTAATTAATAGGTGAAAACAAATACTACAATACGAAAATATGTTAAAACAGAATTTAAGTTATTTTTATTTAAAATATACCATATATATTTACTTAAGGTAGTTTTTTATAATTTTTATTTCATTTGCATTAATTTGTCTTCATTCAGTTATATACTAAATAAAGCTTTTAAACAACCTTTCTACTTCATGTTACAAATTTAATCATGCATTGTCATTCAAACAAAACGTGTATGCAAGATTTCAGCCACTTCGGTTGGGGTTAACTGTTTACGTTCACATTTATTACGAACTAAAAAAGCGAGTTAAATAAAAGCTTGTAGTTAAGAAAACATAAGTGTCAATTCAACCTTTACTTCTGTGAATAGAACATGATATCAAGGAAAGGGGTCAAAATACAAACAATGTGAATCGAAAAATAACTCGGATCAAAGGCTTTGAAGTCAGTGAAACAACAATAACAATACGTCAATAACCAACTGCTCCACTGTCTGTAGAATGGATTTTTATATAGAAACTAGCTAAGCCCCGCGATTTCACGCGCTACTACATAGGAAAAATAACAAACAAACATATCGTGATGTTATGTAGCCTATAGAAGACTCAATTAATGGACTATTCGCCTCAAAAACATTTTTTTCAATTCGAAATAGTAGTTCCTGAGAGCCCGTTCAACCAAACAAACTAACTCTTCAGCTTCATCTTGGTAAATGGTCCAAATCAGAATCTTATCTAAGGTTGGCTACGGATGCGGTGAGACCTGTGAGAATTAAATAGGAACTCAAATAAGTATTTTTCCCTTATTCTGCCGTATTCTGGTTTGAAGGGTGTGAACCCTTCAAACCAGAATACAGCAGTAATACTACTGTAATAAGGAAGAAATAGGTGTTGCGTTGGCGCTTCCTGCTTGGGGTTGAATCCCACGAGTTATACAACTTTTTTTTATACGATTGAAGTATTAAAGCGAAAGCGAAGCGGTCACCAAACCGGTCTGACACGCAGTGGGTTCCGGATTCGCTCCCCGGCCAGACAAACATCTGACTGATGAGTTTAGATTCTGGTCTGAGTCTGGGTTTGTGTATTCGTCTTTGTGTGTTCATGGTATGGTGGTAAAATCTTAAATCAAATCAAATCTAATCAAAATTTATTTGTGAATAAGGTAAATTAATACAGCTGGTTGTTAAACATTATTGTACACGCGCTTATTCTGTCACTAAGAAGTTTACAAATATGCATTGCTTAAAATCTAGTATTAATTGTTTTAACAAACATATTGTCCTCAGATTATTTAATAATATCTACTTAAAATCAAACCACGAACTTTATCACAAGGCGGATGGGTCACTGTTGTCACTTAAAAAGGAGTTTCACTTCTCTAATAGAGGTTTTTAATTTATTTTTGAATAAATGGATATTATTGCAGCATCTTATAGACTCTGGTATATTGTTGTATATAATTGGCGCTCTTCCGTAAAAGCTTTGGGTTAATTGGTGTGTCCGAGAGGAAATAGATACAAGTTTGTCTTTAAGACGTGGTCCTTGACGATACTGAAACTTATTAATATTAGTTTTGACAAAAACAGCACAGGACACAAGACACAAGACAGGGCCTTTAAGTAGGTACGCCCTGTCTTTAGGTTGTCTGTTCTTGTAGGTATTTTTTAGACGTTTAAAATGAGGTCACAGGAATCTCTTTAGTTTAAATTGCATATTGACCTTATAATTAAAGAAACTTTTATAGCGAGAATACCCAACTAGCTTGCTGATGCTGATTGCTTGATGGTTACCAGTGAAACTCTCACATACTAAGAAGAAACTACATATAGATTCAATTTAAAGTCAATCACAGTTGCGTTGCTACCACAACCAGCAACCACACCCTTCCATCGAAACGCAAAAACTTCCCTAATCCAGAAATACGTGTTACTCTTTCCCGTCTAACCATACGAGTTCATTCCTACCACATTGCACGTAGCTTTTCTTGAAATCTCTTACGAAAATTGTTATTATTATAACATTTTGTGTTAGAGATTTCAAGGAAATCTATTGTACCTTTTTTCGAAAATCCATATCATATCGCAGCGGGATAACATCGGTATTCAACACCTTCCACAGTAATGTACGTGTTACGTGTGATTGTGTTTGTTGAACTGCCAATAAAATAACTTGTAAATCAATAATGTATTAATAATATAATATTAAAAGAAGAATCATTAGAACAAGAAATTACTATGGAAACAAAAAACCCAACTGCTAAAACTGAAATTAGCAGTTGTGTATTTTGTATCTATAATAATTTGATACCTATATGTAATATTATAACTATGTATAATACTTTTGTGTTACTATTTTGTCGCAAACTCCTAAAAACATTAACATAAAACAAACTACCCGATTGCTAATTTAAGTTTTAGTATATAAATTATACGTAGCTAATATAAGGTTTAGCATTTTCAGTCGGTTTTCTTGTTTTCATCAGTAAACAATTCTAACTATAAGTATATATATTTGCAACGGTATAGTAAAATAGAATTCATTTGGCACCCATATTATTAAAATACTAAAAAATATTTCTCCCCCTCCGTTTTTCTGTTCATTAGCGCCATATTTCAGAATTATACAGCCTATGTCACTATGACAATAAAATAATTCTAATGAAAGTGAATGACAATGCCAAGACGTTTGGACTGTAGAGCATGCCAAAGAAATAGACATATATACAGACATACGCTCGCAAAACATCATACTCCTTCTGACGCAGTCGGATGAAAGAAAAACCTTAACCTACCTACCAGTTACCTACATATAATAGCAACTGAGTGCATATTCAATACGAAATGTGTGGTCCATTTCCAGTTAATTTCAATCGAGATAACGTTAGCTGAACTGCAGAGATGCAATAAAAGCGAGGAGCTTTGCAAAGGCAATAACGCCTTAATTTGGCAGTGTCCTTACCTCAAAGTTTAGATTACGAATAGACATCTCTAATTAAAGCGATTAATGGAAAGATAAGCTTATTTCCTTTTGGAATTAACTCAATACACTATTTAGAAAGGAAGGAATTAATTACGGAGAGGCTGAATAAATATATGTCATCCCACTTTGTGTGGGTTTGAAATAATTAAACATATATAACCATGTTAGATGACAATGAATTCTATTCTTGTACCAGTTACACATGTAAAGGTTCTGGGTTCAATTCCCAATCAAAACAAGGAACTTGACGTTTTATCTGCGTCGGAGTGTTTAGAATCTTTGGCTGTGATTATGTCCAAAACATTTTGATCCAGGATTCGAAATGACATATATTTTTATATATTCCATATATTTAGTATACTTTTATTAATTAATATTGCGAACTTTAAAAAATCAATGTGTGAACTGAATATATTACGAATTATTCAAATTCTATAGTTTTAGACTTATGCGATTTTGCGTCACACAGACAGAAAAAAATGTGAAATAAGCTATTGTTTTTTGCAAATATATGTATGCAGTATACAGACGAGCGAATTTTTTATGTTCATTAGATGTTTGATATCACTAAGTGTGCTCCGCGGTTATACATGCATTAAAGAATGTCTTGGATGGATTGTATATAACCTTCGTTATCTCAATAAATAAACTATAAAATTCATAAAGAGAATTTTAAATCAGACTAGTGCATCTTCAATCAAATAATTTCTTCAGCTTGGTTATATGTATAAGTATTTGACGACCCACTTGGTGCAGCGGTCACCGTACCGGTCTGACACGCATTGGGTCCCAGGCTCGATCCCCGGCCAGACAGACATCTGAATGATGAGTTTTGATGTCTGTTCTGGGTCTGGGTGTTTGTGTATTCGTCTTTGTGTGTCCATGATACCTACGAGACAGGAGAAAGTCCTAGTGTGGGGCTATGAGTGTAGAAAGCGTTTATACAACTATTTTATTTTAAATATGATTTGACCTATCTTCAATGGTTTATTCATTAAAAATACTTTAAAAAACTTACATAGAAAACGTCCGTTATTTCAAAATTAGATCAAGATGTTTTATTTATGATAATTGGCTCATATTGACTACATACAATCGAAACTGCGCCCGCTTACAGGAGCTTTGCGACGAGTACGTAATTGTCTACCACGTAACATAAAAATAATGATCTACAATTCACTTGTTAAACCTCACTTAGAATATTTGATAGAAGTTTGGGGAAGTGCAGCAAATTCAAACCTAAAAGACTTACAAATTTCACAAAATAAGCTAATAAAATTACTTCTTAATTACGATTATCGAAAGAGTACTGTAGACCTTTATAGAGAAACAATTTTTTTTTTACAAGAAGCAGAGGAAAATTAATCTTAATTAAACCACGAACATTATATGTAAAAAGAAGCATAATGTATGAAGGGGCACAATTTTATAATAAGTTGCCTCACACTGTAAAAAATGCAGTATCAATAA
>DWTU01002538.1:0-11373 GCA_018251515.1 Cecropterus confusis | reverse complement strand
GGCAATAAATGCTTTATTTACATGGGTCGAATTTCCCCATATAACTACACCATAACTTAATATAGATGCTACGTAACCGTGGTAAGCAGTAAGTAGGGTACTTATCGAAGAAGTTTTGCGTAGCCTATGAAAGAGATAAACCGCTTTATTTATCTTGTCACAGACTTTATTTACATGCATTTCCCAAGTAAAATGTTCGTCAATACAAATACCCAGGAAGATTGTATTCTCAACTTGCTCAATCCGCTGACCATCGCGTTGTATATTTAGCTCAATACGGGAAGATCTTAATGTCGAAAATTGCATAATTTTAGTTTTATTTATATTTATTTGCAAATTATTATTGTTAAGCCATTCTATTACTATGTCAATTGTTTTATTTATGTCAATTATAAATTTGTCAATACCAATATTCTTTGTGCATGTCATTGTAACCGAGAAATCGTCAGCAAATAGAGTACAAGGATTCAATGTCACTTCAGGAAGATCATTAATATAAATTAGGAAGAGTAACGGACCAAGAATACTTCCTTGGGGCACTCCGAGTTTATTTAAATAATATTCAGATCTGATATATGTTTTTTCTTGTCTATAATTAATACAGGCTATTTCTACACATTGTTCTCTATTGCAGAGGTATGTACTTAACCATTGTAGGGCTGGACCACGGATTCCATATTTATCCAATTTGTCCAGTAGTATCTCATGCGAAACCAGATCGAACGCTTTAGACATATCAAAAAATAGACATGCAGTAACGTTTTTAGTGTCAACAAATCTTAACAATCGTGTAACAAGGTCAAAGCATGCCATCGATGTTGACTTTCCTTGCTGAAAACCATATTGTTCTGATTTTAAGATATTAAATTTATTAACAAATCCCTTAAGTCTGTCACACATAACAGTTTCAAATATTTTCGATATCACTGATGTTATAGCAATAGGACGATAATTATCAATGGATGACTTACAACCTTTCTTATGAATTGGTTTTATGATAGATTTTTTTAGAATATTAGGAAAGCATCCATCACTAAATGACATATTTATTAAATATTGTAGTACAAGGGAAAATTCATCAGCACAGGCCTTAATTGGTTTTATAGCAATACCGTCGAATCCTTCAGCTTTAGTGTTGTTTAGGGATAAAATCACTTTTTTAATATCACCTTGACTACATGGTCTTAGAAACATACTTGAAGTGCAGAATGTATTTAAGGTGGCATGCTTCGGTCTGGAGTGTATGGTTTTATCTATTAGGGTTTTATTAAATATCCTAGCAATTTCCAGTTTATCTACTATTTTTCGGCCCTCATAATTTATTTCTTTAATAATATCATCTTTAATTTGATTTTTATACTCTTTATTAATAAGATTCCAACATGTTTTGCCTTTATTTTTTGAATTCATTATAGTTTTTTGGTTATGTTGCTTTTGTAAGTTTACTACACAAATACGTAAGAGTTTCGAGTAATTTTTATATTTAGCTTTGGTAGCTTCAGTTCTGTGTTTGTACCACTTAAAACGCAGTAATCTTTTAGTTTTACAACTTATTCTGATACCTTTACTTATCCAGTTGTTTCTAAATGTTGTATTAATTTTAATTCGTATTTGAGGAAAGCATAATAAATAAAATAGTTTAACCAAGTTAAAGAAACAATTATAAGCATCATTGATATTTTTTTGCTCATATACCTCTGAAAATGAAAGACTCCCAATACATTCTCTAAATTTTTTTATATTATCTTCACAATAATCTCTTTTAAATATATAAAAATAACTGTTCGAATTTATCGTTTTTTCGCGAGGTATGGAAAGTAATTGTGCAGTTTCATGATCCGATAACCCAAGGCGTAATAATTCACCATTCGCGTTATGAATATTACTGATTATATGGTCTATACAAGAATTCAGCCTCGTGGGGCCCTTAATATGTATGGTTAAATTATAGTTTTTTGCAAAGTTTATTAACTCAGCAGTTTGTTGATTTTTTTCCAGAGTGTTAATATTTAAGTCTCCAGCCAATACTATCTTTTTATTCTTTGAGATAAGTTTTTGTAATATGCAGTCTAGCTTTTCAAAAAATATGTAAGTGTCTGACCGAGGTACTCGATACACACAGATTATAATAAGGTTTTGGCTCGGTACTTCAACTCCACAACATTCAAAACTAGAGTCTAAGGATAATTCATCAAGAAATAATATTTTATTTGTTGTGATACCTTTTTTGGCTAGTATACATACACCCCCTCTTTTTTGATTATTAGACCTACTATAAATCGAAATTGTTTCATAATTACTTAATTTAATTATGTGTTCATGTCCTTTTTGAATAAAAGTTTCTGTAAAACAGATGATGTCAGGGTATTTGTTGTCATCTAATAAATCAAGTAAGCTAAGTTCTATTATGTCAATTTTTGAATATAAGCCAGCAATGTTTTGGTGCATTATTTTAAAACATATTCCATCTGCATTTAGTGTTCCGAAAAAACTGCTTGTTTACATTTTCATCGTGTGACAAGTTAACCGAATCCGTTTGCGTGCTTCGATTTGAGTATAGTTTTCTCGGCCCCGTATGAATGATTCTTAGTGTATTTTTGTTGAACGGTAAAAATTTTAAGTCATAGTCAATCTGATCCAAAACCGAATTTATTGTGTTACATAGTTTAAGCAAATTATTAAAATGTGTTGTATATAATGTATCTACGTAATAATCAACAAACTTACAGTGAGAAAAATGATTACTTATTTGTCGTAGCATATTGTTTAATTTACATGTATTTAAGTATTTATTATAACAAACTTTCAAAATAAGTACCGGACACACATTGAACATTTTTAAAGCTGATCCTAATTCAATCATAATTTTATTTGGGTTTGAATCATTTTCACCTACGCAGAGTATTAATCTATCGTCCGCGGTAATATCATAAAGTTTAATACATTCTAATATATTTTCAGTGGAGGCATGAGGCTTTATAAATGATGTTACTTGATAACGTTCATATGGATTATACAATCGTGACTTAATAAGGTACTCTGACAATTGTGAACATTGTTGACCTCCGAATATAAAAAGTCTTTTGCGTGTATTTTGTAGTCGTGCGTCGGTTAAATGAAGACGGGTTTGCTTGTTGTCCATCTTCTTTACAGGTTGTTGTTGTTCTGTCGTTGGTTGTGGTAATACCTGTTCCGTTGATGTTTTTGTTGTCTGCTGACTATTATTATTGTAGTGAGATGTTTCTAAGCTAGGTTGTTGTGTTATTTGATCCTCATTTTCTCCTATTTTAGGTGTTATTTGAGTAGAGGTGGTTACTTGAGTACAAGAAGAAGTTTTTTCTTGTTGTGGGGTCCCTGTTGGAGTCTTCTTGAAACTATCCGTCAGTCTTCTTCTTGTAGTCTTTTTGATGCTAGTTAGGTCCTTTTTTCTAGTAGGGGTTAAAGGACTTTGACAAAATTTTTTTAAAAATTGTACCTCTTGATTTAGTCGAGCTATATCTCTTTTAAGTTCATTATTTTCCAAAATCGTGTTTTCAAGTTCATTTTGAGTGCTAAGAAGATTAATTTTTAATTGTTCAATTTCGCCCTTGAGTTCATCGTGTATATTAGAAGGTATGTGTGTAGATAAATCTAGGCTTTTTGTGCAACATACTCCGGATTGAGTGGAATTTAATGTGTCGTTCATATCTTCAAAGGGACTCAAAGATAGGGATCTGGTAAGTTGTCGACGTTTCCTTATAGTGACATAACTATCCATTGTGTCGTATTAAGTAGAATGCAAAGTATAATATAATTTCGTGTCGCAGTATTTAATTTTGTCTTCTTGTAGCTGAATAAATTATGCTTGCAATGAAATATTTTAAATAAAAATTTAAAATTAAATTTTTAGATGATTGTAGGATTCGATCCTCGGTTTGTCGCGCACAAGTCGCACCCGTTAGCCAATCGACCACGGTAACTCATACGAGGATCGGTGAAATATGGTCAATGGTTCTGCGTGTGTTTATACTGTGGATATGCGGCAATAATTTATGACCATATAAGGTAATGTAATCGATGAGCCGACACTTGATGAGTCACCACACTTGCACTGGAACTAGTCACTTTTTTACGATTTTTTGCATAGGTTTTTGTTTATTATGACACTGGCACATAAGTAAATGAAATTTTAATTTGCACACTCGATTGTTCATACAATTAGCTTTTAGTATATATATATTTGACTGCGATTTTGTGATTTAATCACCACTTAAACAATTTATTTTCAAAGAGCTAGCAGTTATGCGTCTAGCTTGAATTTCGCGCGCCCGTTCCCGTGTTACTACAAAAGTATACATTTTTTTACCTTACAATTTCCTTATCTTCATTGTCGTCTTTGTCATATATATAATGGTCTTGGTAAGCACGGTTGAGGTTGGAGCTGGTATACGTCAGACCAACTTTGTAGTGTTCAGCCTCGTGCACGGTCAGTTCCAGCCGGCTGAATGCTTCGCGCTCCTTGAAGTCCATGTCTGAAGATCGCCAGGACACGCTTTCCGCGATCTGTTGAAGTCATTTTTGTTTGTGACTATATTATGATATGATTTTTTTCTTTATAAATATGATGTAATGTTTTTTAGATATATGGATTAAGATAGTTACCTAAATATTTATCATAGTCAATTTATGCTGACTGTAATTGGATATCTGTATGGTTATGACAAAAAAAAACGTCAGTGGATTCGAACCAACGACATGTCATGTGATGTGTCAAAGGAAAGAAAAGAAATACGCTCGAAAATATTACTATATTCTGATGCAGTTAAATGAATGTAATGATTTATCTTTACCTTTATAAGTATTTTTTTATTTAAAAACACAACAGCAAAATATATTACACAATATATTACACAAGAACACAGTACACAAGTTTCTAAATATGAGAATAGAATACATTAATACGAGCAGACGTTTATGTGGAAAATGGCATTATATCCGTAATGCAGAAAAGAGTTTCTATAAATAAATTTGGTTAAATTTATAAGCAATTGAAATACACACATAGACTTCGGCCATATAATCAGGCTCATGTTACATAAGGTTATCCCCATGTTGAGCACAAAGAGGATAACCAAGCGATTTTTCATTTAATCCTTTGGCGTGGAACAAATTGGGGTTCTTAATTTGCATTCGATATCTGTCGACAAATTCGCTGCCGTTCCAGTAATTGCAAAACCGAAACCTCTCCATAACTGAACACAAATCCTTGGAATAAGTGAAAATGCAAATATGAGTACGTTCAAGATTAATAAAAATCTATGAATAACTCCCATTGTTCGACAAGAAGAGAAGTCCAATAGAAAATCGATATCAACAGGGAACTTGATACGAATTGGAAATCGCATCAAACTGTTGTATTTCGAATAGTTGCAATTAACTATTCGCCATTGAATCTAGTTTTTATTATTTTAGTAGTAGCTGTGGAAGGCTCTTCCTGAAAACCTTTCAATCAAATTTCGTTCATAAAATTTATTTTTTATCCAGCAGAAAAATATCTTTCAAATTGGATTATTGAAAAAAAAACGAAACTTAAAAACAAACAACTGTCCGAATTCCGAAAGCAAACAAATCTTTTGCATTCGAACTCGATTTATACGAAAGAACAACTAGCATCCCTAAATTCGAGTTCTGAATCCGACAAATGAGACGGTCTATCCGTTATGGAAATGCTTTCGTTTCGTTAAGACTTGGATTCGTTCGAGGCACCAAGTTTTCTGATTGTTCATGAATTTTAAATACACTGTTTGCGTGATTTGTACTTGCTACGATGTTTTCACGTGCCCCAACTTTCCGAGAAACGGTGACTTAGCCTACTTGTTCCCCAGGGGCAGGTAGACAGTAAATAATGTTCGGAGGAAAAACATATTGAATGTTGATCTCATTACGAAAACCTTCAAAAACAGTTGACGGCTTTCGTTAATAGGAAGAAGTAAACATGTTTGCTGTTTACTCATAGCAAATAGTTTATCATTATGTATCCGTAAAACTGTCTCATTTATGTTCAAATATTCTCTTATATAAGTAGATGTCGATCATGACATTCTCTAGGTGTTTACCACCCAACAGGAGAGTCAAGTGGATTAATATACTTTAAAACGTTCTTATTTCTTCGTAAGTTTCCTCAGGACGTTCTTTTATCTTTTTGTCAATTTCAAAACAAGTGACGGCCATTTCCAAGATACTTATTTATTTATTTTTACAGTATGATAAGTCTTCGTTGCACACTTCACAGCATTGATTTATTTATCTATTTTCTTAGTGAATGTATAAATTCTTTGATATAATTATGTATTGTGTTAAACATAATTGTAATAGCTTAAATTATTATGTTTGTGTGACTACACTGCCTCATTGGTGGAAGCTTTTATTGGTATATATACGTACAAAGTAATAATTCTTATTATAAATAAAACAAACCATCTAAAATTGCCGTGTAAGGCTTTTGTGCCTAGTAAATAAGTTAATGAATAATCATTGTCTACTCAAAAAATTGTCGTTATAAAAAGCGTAATTTCGTTCTCGCTTCTTGATTACAGTGAAACAAGTTCAATAACGGTTGGAAGCTCGTTACGAATTTAAAGTTTTAACGAAAGTAAACTAGCAGACTATACTTATTACCGACCAGCCGCGGACGTCCTTTCGATGTAAAAGGATTTCTACTAGAGTGGAAAAACTCCAATGGAGTTTTCGAAATACTAAGTATCATTATATTAGCTGAATCCGTTAGTGAACTAAAACCCGCAATGTTGTTAACGTTTGTTGAAACTAGATTTAAACTTCAAATAAAAGCTTTGAAGTTCTAGTTTTAATAAACGTGAGCGGAGAACAAAATAAATGGCTTCGATTTCTCCGGAGAGTCCATTCCAATAAGCTGTTTAATATTTTATTTCTGGAATATTTAATTTTTCTTTATTTTAGTTTCTTAGTACATAGTTTTGTCGGATATATTTCATTTTAAAACAACTTTTTTATTGTAATAGTTAATTAAATTAAATTTAATTCGGGGTTCTCATTTTATTATTTTTTTTACCTTTGTAGCAGCATAATTTATCAACCAAATTTACAGATTAAATGTAAATTAAGTAATTTCAATTCAAGGCTAGGCTTTCTAATAATTCTAATTCGTACAAAAAAGAAATACGCTAGAAACATCTAGTACGAGTATCCAAAATTCAAAATATACTTTGTACCCCAAAGCCGTAAGAGTGTTGACGATTCAATTAATAAATTAAATGAAGATATTCCTAGTTGCAATATTTATGTGTCTTCTTTCTTTCATCTAGTCAGTTAATGTTCTTTCTCCGATTAAATGTCTGCGGTTTCATCTGCAGGCGTTCCCAAGGGACGGTCTTAGCTCCGTTGTTCTTGCATTTGTAGTGGCTTCCAATTTACTGTAATTCAACAACTAACTATAACGTATTGCTTACGATCAGTTTGTATTTGTAGTAACAATTTAGCTTATTCCGAAGTTATTTCCAATCACACGTCTCTGGTCTGGAGCAACGCCAAGCTTGGTCACGTAAGGCAGTTAGTGAAGAATATGTGCGGAAGTGCTTGTGTATCATAACAACCCATAAAAAACCTAAATGTAAAAAGGCCAAGTTGATTACTGTCTACGTAGCCTACAAAAGAATTGATATCTACATGGGTACCAAGTTCTGTTATTCTGAAATTTCAAGTTACAAGAATTCATAAAGTCTTTAAATAAATTTTAAATTTAATTTCTTGTATCGCTACAAAACAATATTTTTGAATCAATAATTTAACTTTAACAGATAATTTATTTACATAAGTCATTTATTTAATGTAGAATATATTTCAAGTTTAAAATTTTAATTGGATAGATTTCACCAATAAACTCAATAACTCAACAAATTTTATATATAAATAAAGTAGTAAAGAGTGTATAAAGTAAGAAAATAAGTTTATGAGACAGTTACAATAAAACGTACAGGTTCCGTATATGTAAAAACTAGGCAAGTGAAACTTTGAGCTTGAATTATATTCTAAATAAGCAGCACATCACATAACCAACTGAGCAGTCTCAGAGTTTTTATTAAATATACCAAGTTTCATATAGCTTAAGAGGATTTTGAGTTATTAAGGAGTCAAAAGTGGTTCCAAATGGTTCCTGCAAATAACACTTGCGTTGCTTTGTTGCCAAAGAACTTGGCGAAACGCTGCCGCGTGTTTTGATCAAAATACCCGAGTGGTAAAGCGGTTACCTCACCGGTCTCACATGCAGTGGGTTCCGGGTTCGATTCCCGACCAGACAGACTTTTGTATGATGTGTTTAGATTCTGAAGCGTCTATTTGTAATATCAAAATGACAACTTTTTACCAAATGCGGTATATACGATACTGATACTGTTGGATAACTGATGTCCCAAGGCGTAACTTAGGCTACTTCTATTTTAGAAACATAATTAGGGTTCCGCACAAAAAATTAAAACGTAATAAATAACGCGCGCTCTACGCGCACCTATATGTAACTCCACTAGTTCCATTGTTAAAAGCGGGGCTCAGATAGTTTTTAATAAATTAATGATACACTTTTGGTAAAAAAAATTCGTAAAGATAGTGCTTTTGTATTAATTTCGTAAAAAGGTTTTGTTGCCGCTCTATTTTGTGCTATTGACATCATAACGCATTGCACTAACAATGTGCAGATCGGCGAGATGCATGCGGTTTATCGTTTTAGTAAAAGTAAACTATACGAAGAGATTCCAGGCATGTAAGTTTCTTTAGTTGTAAAAACAAATAATAAATAAACAATATTATTAAAACTTACAGACTAACAGATGGAGAATAATTGTAAATTGTAAAGATATCATTATTATTACTTGTTCACAGTTCCTCATATTTATTGCAAACTAGCCGACCCGACAAACTTTGACTTGTCATAACTATACATTTTGAATTCGAATTGGCAAAACTGATAGTTATGTCCAACGCAATAAGGTTAGGTTTTGTTGGTTTTATTTTATTTTTTCCCATTTTTTCTTTTATAAACTTTCTCCTGACAGTAACGAACGCAACAAAAAAGAATAAGTGAATTCGGTCCGTTCACGCGTGAAGCTGTGACCAGGGGAACGTATAGACACGCGAAACTTTCATTTTTTATAATATGTATGGATCTATGGATACTATTCATCGCCAATCCATTATTGTCCCACTGTTGGGCACGGTTCTTATTCCAGGAGAGAGTTTTAGGCCATAGACCACCGCGCTGGCCAAGTGCAAATTGGTAGACGTGAGTCACCTTTGAGGACCTTTTTTTAAAACTTCCAGGTGTGTAGTTTTCCTTCGCCGTAAAGCAGAAATAATTAATTATTAATACATACATATTTCGGAAAAATCAGTGGTGTGTGCCCGGGATTCGAACCGAGATTCTAAACCCTCGATTGAAAGGCCGAGTTTCAACTATTAGGCTATCACTGCTTTCATGGATACTGTTACTCCTCTCAAACTTCACGGGATGCTAATGAAATTTCTACTTCATTAAATTCTACAAGCTATTCCATCCTCAGGGAGTTGCCTTGCAACGTTCTTCCTACAATTTGTCTTTGGTCGGACTTTGTCGTGATTCTCTGAAATCTGTTTATCAGCTCCTCGTGGGAAAGCTTGTTAGTGAACTGGAAGTTCTTCAAGTTTCATGTCGTATTAAGGTTCAGTCTTCTTGATACATTTAGTAAAGGTCAGTTTATGTTGTACGATAAGCTCTGTTTTATGAAATCACTGTATTTATGGAAGTACTTTATGGAAGCGATGATGTAAACCCAAAGGCCATGAACTGAATAAATTCGTCATTAAGATGACTATTCTGGTTAGTCGAAAATCCAATTCTGCAGTCTCTGCAGGGTAATTTATTTAATTATTACCGGAATGGTAAATTATATTTGATTTGAAGTAACAAAATTATCCTGTTTCTATGTTCTTAATAGCATTCATTTTATTCTGACACGCCAGTCGTCCAGGGATGAAGTTTTCGATTTTATGTTAAATCTTACAGCCTTAGATTTTTTGCAAATAATGTTACGTTTTTCAGTCATAAAATAACCTATTGCATCACTTGTGTTCATGATGAATTTAATAAAAAATTGAATTTGACTCTAAAACAGATTGATAATTAGTTTTACATCTAGTGATGTAATTGTAATACTTAACAAAGAGTCTATTATAAAATCCTTGATTTTTAATTGAAAGAGAAACAACAAACACTTCAAATAATAATGTTTTGTTTTCAACAATCACCAAATTTATTTGCTTTCATTTCGCTCAACGATAACTTTTCTTCAATATGATAGTCTTACACAAATGTTTTTGTTAGAGACAAACGATAATGTTTTTGTTTATGTAACAAGCCGGGAATAAATGTTATGTGGGTTGTACGTTACACTAATTAATGAAAGATTATTAGAGGTCGTGGTTGTGGTGGAACATTTTTTGGTTTGCCTGTTATAATTAAAGTTCATAAAACCCTATGTTATTACTACTACTATCTACCGCCTTACAATTATTGTCTTATAACACTAGCGTTGCTGCGTTTTTGTTTATAGGATGTGGTGAAGGAGACATTTTAGGACTAGCAATGCATTTGTGGTTAAAACACAGGTAATGAAATGAAATGTCTTTGTTTTGTATAGGCCTACGGGGGCACTTACAAATTGTCATTTACAATATTTTTTCCCATATTACCATCTGTTCGGAAAATGACCTCAATTGAGAAGATCCGGCAAAAAACTCAGTGGGTTTGTCTTTTTAATACTTTGTATTTTTTTAACCGTCTTGTTTATTACATGGGCAATAAAAGCTAGCTCCAGTTAGTTGCCTAAACATGTAAAAACTCTTTCTAATTTATATATTAAAATATACGAATTACTTAGCAACCCTGAACATATAGGAGCCGTGAAATATTAATAAATAATATAGCAAGGTGAAGAACGTTCACTAAACAAGATGGATCACACCTCATACAGTTCTTAATATACCTTTTATCATAAAGGTCGTAGCGTTAGTAATAGAATAGTAAGCCGTTTACTTTACAGAGCTGAAAAGAGAGCAACAGGATTATCTACATTATGACTGAACAGATTTTATCTAGCACTCTGAGCTCGGGTTTCCTAGGGTAATAAGCGGTTGAGGCGATAGTTTATAGGAAGTCGTCACAAACCTTTAAAAATGTTTTTTTGTAGATGTTCACCTTGTTTAGGCTATTTACCATACCATAACATAAACGCTTTCTACATTCATAGCCTCACAGTAGGATTTTGTCTTGTGTCGTGGGTGCCATGGATACACAAAGACGAATACACAAAAACTCAGACCCAGGAT
>DWTU01002537.1:0-11374 GCA_018251515.1 Cecropterus confusis | reverse complement strand
TTAAAAGTTTTCTAGAATCTAATAAAATATTACACATTGGGATTGAGATTAAGAGTAGTCTAGGTGACTAGCTGTAAGGACGGCCACCACGGGGTGGGGGGTTCAGTGCGGTAAAAATCCCACATAACCCGGCATTGCTCAACGGGTACCCTTTGAAGGTTTCCCCCACGAGAAAAAAAAAACCTTACCTACCTTTAAATTTATCATAATTATTATGTTCCTGAACAGCTATCTCTTTTAACGTGTCCAAGTATAGCTAACATGCACAGACAGATAGACAAAAAAAATCAAAAAACCTTTCTGTAATTACACCATTTTCATAAAAGAGGGTATAGTTACGCTTACAACACGACACAAATATAAAATTACAAATGGACACTCCAACTTTTATATGATCATATATATTGCATAACAAAAACGGCCTCAGGTTATCTTTAAACCGTAAACAACGATTCGTGATAAATATCGACATGTTATGGAATTCCTTGAGGCTTGTTTCCATTGTTATATAAATTATACGAGAGACTTTTAATTAATCCTTAAACGTTTTTGCACGTAATTGTATATGCGATAATCGCCCAATACTCGATTACAAGGTTGTTGGGACCTTAAAATTTTGCGTGCATGCGAATGTTTTTGTTTATAATTTGCAACAAGTGTTAAAGAATATTCAGTAAGGAGTGGACAAATACAATTATTTTCCTAATAAGTCAAAACCTGTTCCGGAATAAAAAGTGCCTCGTTCTATTCCAAAATCACAAAGAAACACTTCCGACTAGCGACTGTCGCGACAGTCGCAAATCGGAAGTGTACTAATCAGAAGTCGGCCTATACATACGCAGGTTTAAGTGAAAAGTATTATAAAAAACGCATTTTATATGCGTTTATCCACTACCGTTCATGGGTTTTAAGTAAGTAACGGAAAATAAGGCATTATTACTGCTTAGCGTTGATACCTCGTTACTATCCTTGAGGGTTGTCTTGAAGTAGACTTTTTGCTACATCCAATGTTTAGTACACAAAATAGCAAATAGCAACGAGCTTATTATAGGCACCTCTGTTCCCCTTAAATGGCTAATAATTGAAGTATAGCGTTGGTGTGTATTAGTATGAAAGATTTTACATGCACGTGGTGTTTGAACTTACTTTTAATAAGTACCTGGGGTTCCTCACGGTAGTGTCCACGTGAATACTTCATACCACCAAGAAATTTTATGAATGTTCAAGTTCTTTTGTAAATAATTTTCAACATTGTGATAATAAACGTTGCCTTATTATTTCGCCAGTAAGACGTATGACGATACTACTTTTGGGCTTATTAATACACATGTTCCGTTTCTCAATAACGAGGGGCTGAAAATTGAAATCAGTGGCAATTTACCGTAATTATTGACGGGGCGGCATTGACATTATGATTGAGCAATAAATCTTTCAATACTTTACACATATTACGAAAGGAGATTTTACTAAATACTTCATAAGTAATATATACTTTTGTAGATGTGAATGGCGTACTGATTCATGATACTATGCCGGAAATTGTGGACTTTTATTTTTTATTGATTTTTTAATATAAAATAATAACATTTAAAATGGTGACATAAACTAAGGATAATATACATGATTATTTAAAAGTGAGCCCGAATGCACTTAAATCGCACGAAAACGATGCAACACAAAATGCGAACTAGATTTTTTTTATTTTCACAAAATGTAAATTTCCCAGTATGTATCCCTTATTCCAACAGTGTGATATTTCAATACGGCTCCACATCTACAGAGCGCTTCACTTGCTTAAAACACTAATTACATTCAACAGTTGTGAGTGTATATAATAAATTCAAAATGGTGGTTGCCACTCGGTGCTCAACGTTCATAAATATTCATGTATTAGCAGACGTACCTAACACCCAAAGGATATTTAACATAATATGATATAGCAAAATATTTTGAGCATAGTTCAACGTTTGCTATTTAAATAGAGAAACTTTGAAACTCTTCTCGTCTTGTCGCGTAGGATTTACATTTAGAACTTTCCTGTTGTGTTACTATATTGCAATGTGTCATATTTGTTTAGCAAAATTATTTGCTACCTAGCAAATTGCTACCTAGATTATTATTGACCTATTTTAAACTCTAGGACATTTTTCACGGAAAAACGTTACCTACACTTACCAGTCTAGACACAAAAATAACAAAAATTGTCACACAAAGACTTCTAATCAAACGATAATCGAACCTGGAACCCTTTGTTCATCACACGGGGACCACGCCACTGGAACCCTTGAAGATAATCAGCTCACAAAAACAATAACCTGAGAATACAAATGACTTCACGGTTATAAATATCAATACAATCAAATTTCAATACGTTTACAACAGTAAAAGAAAATACGAAAACATGAAAACGACAATTGACGTCAGTTGAACATGCAGACGTTACGCTTATTTTAATTTGCCTGGAGAGCCATACTATATGAGCCACATGAATCCATCACAAATAATACAACGTGAGAAATCTCTTCACACTACACGAGTTACTTAAAAAGCATGAAATATACAGCGGCATCAGGGTTTATATTGTTATTAAATTCTTTTGAAACAAATGAAATATTCCCTAACACTAACCAAACAGGACAACTTTTTTCACTATGAAAGAAGATTCGTAATAGCAATGGGACAGCAACGGATATTGATGATAAAATACGATAAAAAGTTCCTTGATTAAAAGTTCTGACTCTAGATATAGTCAGAAAATATAAACTTTCAACGGATTTAAAACTGATAGGACCGAGAGTACTGCCCAGACAAACTCCCTTCTCAAATCAAATCCATCCCAAAACGCATGCAAAATCCTTTAGCAACAACAAAACGGCGTTAGAAATCTCCGGTGTTCCCTCCGGCTTGGCCCCGGTCGTTGAACTGCCATCTGGATTTGAGGGGAGACATTTTGAATGGGCGTTAAGGAGTGCGAGCGTTAGAGCTACATTGATTTAGAGCCGCTGTCGGCTCTTTCGGTCTGCTTGACAAATTGTAATTGGATCTTGGAATTTGAACGCCGTGGGTGGAATTACGAGACGGCCTATTGGTTTATCATAGTTACAGATTTTTTAATAATTTCCGAAATTAATTTCAATTTGAACGTCGTGGGTGGAATAACGAGGCGGCCTATTCTTTTTCCATAGTTACAATTTTTTTGATAATATCTGCAATTAAGCTTAATTTGTACACAGTAGGTCGAATTACGACTTGGCCTATTTATTTTAAAAAATAATACATTTTCTTATTGGTTTTCTAAATCATTATAAATTGTTTACATATTGCGTGTATACCTTAATTCCGTACGTTGCTTACTAAAATTATTTACTTCATTATTTAATTAGATCAAAACAGGTAGGAAAATAACAATTTTCTTATTAAAAAAATAATTTGTTACAGATAATCAAACGAAGATAATAACTCTATATCAATATTCTTACGATGATCTCACTAAAACAATATTGTCATAGAAAGATTGTCGCAAACCATTCCACCCACTTAGCAAGTAATAGTCGCAAAAAGAGCTACACGAGCTGGTATTGTTCGGTTAATAACATCCTTGCCGAATGTCTGATTTGGCAAACTCAATTGTTACTCAATGCAAATAACACTTTTTGCTCGTGTAGACTCAACAAACGAGGTGCTTGTTTGCAATCAGAAAAGAGGCTACCGCTTAAATTGAAACTACATTTTTGCGCTAAAATCTAATTTAAAACTAGTATTCTTCAAAGTGGGTCACATAGGCTTAACCGTTTTAAAAAAAGTAGAAAGAGCAGCTGTTACCAAGTGAGAAGATGATTTACGAGCTCAAACACGCATAGTAACTGGTAACGTAAAACTTTCCGGGACGATCCATCATCGGCCGAATAATGAAGATTCTACCGAAGTGTGCTGTCAATGTCGATTTAAAAGTAAACATTTTCACATTCCTAAAATAGTCCGCTCTTACCAAACCCGCTTACCGCACTATACGAGTCTGTGCACACGATATAGAATACCTAATAAGCGGATCGGTTTAAGAAATCTCGTGCTTTAACCCGCGCACGGGTCAACGACCCCTGGTACCGGCTAAGCGCAACGCAGGCGCAGGCCTCATTGTTGTCTATATAATAGTTTTGTCTTGCTAGTTTACTGTAGTAATTTTGCTCCAAGGTCAAGTGTAAAAATAACCGCATATCCACGGCTTTTGCATCATGACAGACTAGTGCCAGTCAAGGACGTGTATTGCGTCAAATGCGATGCACTACGGATAATTTGATCCATTAGGCACAGATTAGTATTCATAAGGCGCATATCGTATCTGAATATTTTCGGTGTTGATAACGAAATTGTTGCGTCACATAGGTGCACGCCGATAAAGTCACGTATGGACGGAAAAGACAATAAATTACGTCTAGTGAGATAATAAAATATATTCGGAATGTAAACAACCTGTTACCAGCTAATCAGTTAGTCGAGAATGTTTAGATGAGGACCGACAATAACATGCCTTTATGGTTTTTTTGGAAGTTTTTTTGAAGGACATATATTCCTATATGTACTATCCTGAAAGAGTCTTAAGAGGCGACAACTTAATTTCTAGTCTTCCATCGTTTCTGGATTTCGCATTTCTATTAGATATAACATATCAACATCATTCGGTATCAATCAGAACAAGCCATTGAAAAACTTTCGATAACTGACGTAGGCATAATTTTATAATGGATAAAAACGAGAAAGTTTTGCACATGCCACCTCTGCTTAGCGCTGATTTATTGCATGTTTCCTATAACGTATCACTTTACCGCACTATATTAGTTTTGCATCATAAATAAATATTCATCACCTCATTAACTCTATTACCACGATACGCATTTTATATTCAATATTTCTAATCGATGAAGCGATACAGTTACATCACTGTTACAACAATGGCGATTTTATTTTTTAAGCACAATATCCATTTTAACAATATTTTATCAACAAAATATGTTTTATTTATTAGTCTCATATGCTGCCTAATTACAAAATTCTACATTAGATACCTCGAATCTGATAAAGATAATATAATCTGTAGTATATTGTAGAAACGAGTTTGTTTATTTACAAATTGTGGGAAAGTGTACACACTAATTATACACGCGGATATGAGAGTATACGATGAATAAGTTTGTTATTACATACAACAGTGTGTATACGGAACAGATATGTTATCGAAATTCTAAGTAAGCTTCGCCTAATCTATATCAACGTCTAGATTGTCATTTATACTTAAATGATTAGGGATCGTTTAGTTTTCTACGAAAGTAATAGAGTCAAACGCCTTTGTTGAATCAATTATCTAATAAATTATAGTTTAGTCTCCACACGGCATCGACAAGAAACTGACTGTAACAAAAACTAGATGCCATTGTTACACGCATGCACTGCCGCGAATTCACTTGCTTCTTGTACACCTGCGGTGTTACCATTGTCTGCTTTGCGTTCGAGCATTCCGTTCCATCAATCGGGGCGGTGCCACCGATCCGAGCGAACACTGAGCGAGTGTTACATGGTACCGTATAGAAAGCGTGGGCGATCCGATCGGCAATTAATGACAACATCGAGATCTGCTTCTTGCTTCTTGCCATTGTTCTATTGCTAGCTTTAATTAGTGGCGAAAGTCTAACGAGAGTGCCGCGTGAAAGTTCTCTATACACACGCTTTGTACCATGTGCATCGTTACTTTTTATGTTGTACCTTGTTCCACGGCTCACGGCTCGGTTACGACCGTTTACTTCGATTACGTATCAAGGACGCAAGGATTATTTCATACTTACAAATGCTTTTCTCTTCCAATTATCGCAACGATTGACGACAAAAACAGACGAATCAAAAAACCTTCACGATAACGCTGTTAAAGCGTTTAAATTTCAGTTTTTACGACAAGATTTAAATTGAGTGTTGTTTTCCGAATAACCTGCAATCACAAATGTTTAAATATAATGTCTTGGATAAGTATATACTTTATGATAGGATAACTAGTCGCCTTGAAAAATGATGATTATATTTCTTAAGCGATGTGTATAAAGTAATGTTTTATACTTAAAGTTGTACTATTTCGTTGGTTAGAAGCATTTTTTGTAACCTAATTGTTTTGTTATGTATTAGAGTAAGCTGAGTCTTATCTTCTAGTTTTTTTGACATTCGACGATTTCAGGTGCGAAATTGAGAAATTTCTCGCAAGTACAATACAACCACAAAATTGTCAGAATTTCAAAAGTGTACTAGAAGCTAGATCAGGTTTTCTCGAATACTTGCGGTTAGGAAAATCAAGTAGGCACTTAATTGCAATATTGCAGAATGAGGTCGTCATCAAAGGTTATTGAAACTAAATCATTTATCGCGGCTACGTTGCGGTTTTACGCCTCGTTGTTATATCCGATAATGGGCTTTTTATTTTTATTCGAGAGCTACTTTTATGATATTTTAGAATCTCCATCTGGGGCTCAATAAGGATTTGTTTACTAAATATTAAAAAATCAAACATTTTGTACTCTTTATCGATAATGCATTGTGGCATTTTTCATATTGCTAGTCGTATAGCTTTTAAAATAAAACCTTGATGTTACTGCAGATATTCAAGAATTTTGAGTTTTAGATACTTAGCTGCACCATAAGCTTAAATTATTTACATTATTGTACTAAGTTGTAAGCAAAATTTGTGCAAAATTGCAACTACTTCGGAAATCGCTATGAAATTCAATCATTTAATCATTTTCTTTCTAATTTTTGATTTTTAGAAATAAACATTTTCATATACATACTTTAACTTGATTGTGTAGTCGACCGAACACTCCACGGCCTTTACAAATATGATATTTGCAAAAAAAGTAAATGATGTGATAATAATTCCTCTGCAATGTTCTATGATATTTATGTATCATCGGATTTCTAAAAGATTTGTTTGCGCACAATAGCAAAGTACTACACACAGACCCCAAGTGAACCGGTTAAAGTAGTGGTTTTGTTTACGCATTGTTGTATTCGGGTTTTGAGCATACTCGAAAGTGCAATTACCGGCACAAGTGGCTTTAAAGGGTGGCGAAAATAGGGGTGCGACAATAGAAATAATCCTACTTTTTGTTACAACAACAAAGATGTTGTTTCAGACGATATACACTTTGATAAGAACATAATGTAGATAAGATATTTTGTACACAGACATGAGTTTGCGGCTCCTATAAAAAAGAAACGGTCTTTATTTTGTAATCTAATAATAAAGAACACCTTAACACAATGACAATAAGCGTAAAGTTCTAAAATGATGGTGAAAATTTTGATCCTTTGAGCCGAATAACGCAAACATACACGAAATCTAAAAACATGATATTGATTATAACATAACACACAACAAAATCATTCAATCAAATCTGTATCGAAGGTTTACAGTTTCATCCTATTATCGTCAATGTGAAACTGATACGACAATATATCCGATTACTTTTAATCTCTGATATATTACAACACCGCAAAGCACAGTAGCGACGCATGAATTGAATCTAGTAATCGATCATGATTCTATAATATTATTATGATATGTGAATAAGCTTTAAAATTAAACAAATTTTTGGGACCTTAATGATGCTTTATAATTAGATCGCTGGCTGTGATTCGAATTATTAAATTTAAAGGCTAGTGTAAAAGATACTCTTCTCTACTCTACTCTCTAAAGATCTCTTGTCGACCGCTCAGTCTGATGCGTTTAGTTTTAATTTTACGATTCGGGAACATTGGTGAATGTCAAATGTGAATGTGTGACAAAAGGTGAATTGTCAAAGTGCCATTTTATTTCTTATAGTACTTTGACCATTCTAAAATAATATACAAGTATCCACAGATTAACAGTTGTTGTCAAACTTAATATTTTTCTGTCAAGAAACAAAGCATGTATTTTATGAGAATACCAACTTCTCATAAACTTTCGCATTTATAATATTAGTAGGAAGTAAAATATGAATATGCTATGGGTGTAGGTAGGTAGTAGTGCAATAACTGCTAATTATGTAATTTATAATATCAACGTCATTGTAGATGGTTCCATTGTGGAATGTTCTCACGGCAGACGCCATTTTCAGGTTTTCAACCACGATAATTGGGCTCATCTTCGAGCTCTCAACAAATAAATGAGGAAATTAATGTTTGATTCTAATTATGATGCGAATAATTATGCAAAAAAAATGATGAATAATCTCAGTTAATTATATTAATAATGATCACGTCAAAGACAATAAGGCTGCCAAATTAAAGACATTTATCTAATTGTATGAAAAAATAGTTTTTTGACCATATTACTATTAAATTATTCGTATCACTATGACAACGAGAGAAACAAAAGTTGGGAAACCGTGAATGTTTCGAACGCTTGGATTTTAAGAATCTATTTATTAAGTTAGAGCATCCAAATCTCATTTATATGACTGAATAACTACTTAAATACTGTTGATCATATTTCATTAGTGCTTGAACATTTTTTTTTTATAAAAAATGGTGGCTTAAGTCCTGGTCCATGCGGGTCCTTTTACACATACATAGATTTCTATACATTGCTAGTATAATAAGCACCCATATAATTGTAATAATAAGGGATACTTAAAATTAAGAACAGCAACAATTAAAATAATTAAAAGTACTCAATTTAGGATATAAACGATTCTGTGAACCCATATTCTATATTAAAACAATATAGAGTTGGGAGCAATGCGGGCAATGCTATGGTTTTCCTTTGACGAGATCCTTGAGTCTTGATCTATATTATTTATATTATTCAGATATAAAAATACAAATGTAAATATATATTCATTAAAAGATAAAAAAATTAACATTAAATATTAAAACTTGAGTTATAACTTAGTAACGACAAAGGAGAAGTTGAAGCATGAGATGAGATTGATTGAATTAGAGCAGAGGCCCCCTCGAGTTCGTTTGACGGGATCTATGTGCAGTGTACACATTCAATTTAGGTAATTGAACGCACAGCCGCTACAGACGTTCGCACTGATGAATGAAAATTTCGACAATACAGATGAACCGTGAAAGCACGAGAAGATTCTAATCGTTTCAAAATTGATGAATGTTTCATCAAAAACTTTCATTAGACGAAAGATATTTTTGGTTTTAACCGATTAAATAAATTAACTCTTACACTTCTAGTTTTGGGATACTCTCTATCTAGTTGATGGACTGATCCACGTTGTATATTATTTTACACGTTGAACATTACACCTATTTATGTAAATTTGTCGTCCTTGAAAATGTCCGGTCAAATTCATCGTAAGGAACTTTGGATTTCGGCTTACGCCTACCAGAGCGTAGCTCCCCTTATCGCCGTCCAATTCAATTATGATCGCACTAGCACCAGTAATAAGCCTGTGTAAAGTTGGTAAACATAGCTATGCAGTATTACGTAACATGTTTGGATTACATTGGTTATAAAATGGATTCAACATTATCAGCTCTCTGCCAAATTGAGTTTCGATTGCAATAAAAATACGCAATATCGTAACGATGAATATGTAATACGTGCGTAAGTGATTGTACTGTTAAATAATTTCCATCGCACTACCTGAATGCTAATTGAACAGGAGATAAGAAATCATCCACATAAATTAGCAGAAGCGGTACTTTGAAGAGGTTTCCGCGTTTCGATCGTA
The DNA here is from genome assembly GCA_018251515.1 of Cecropterus confusis. Taxonomy (NCBI): domain Eukaryota; kingdom Metazoa; phylum Arthropoda; class Insecta; order Lepidoptera; family Hesperiidae; genus Cecropterus; species Cecropterus confusis. The sequence goes on along the minus strand of DWTU01002537.1, from coordinate 1,664 downwards.
AAGGAAAACTAGGAAAAATTATTTTAAGTGGCGTATGTTAAGAAGCGACACGATGTTGAATGAATAACATGCACTTTCACTTGTTTCGAGATTTCCATCATTGCACTGACAACTTTCCAATACGGATGCGCAAAAGCGTGGATGGCCATTCTTTGAGCGGTGCACTGAATCCGCGGCGTCATGCGCAATCATGTTTCTTATCGGGAAAGTTTTTGAGGCACACCGCGAATACATTATTTTATGACTGGTTGGTCTCATTGTCGATGGGAAAATCGTGGCGAGCGTTCTTTTTGTCGATCAGTGAAACCGGCTCCGACATTGTTATCGCACCAATACGAGCTATCGGGAATCAGTTAAGTATTATGATCGCCATTCAAAGGGGGTTTTCAATCCGCTTTTAATTTTGCAATTAGCGTCGTAACGAATTGGAAAGCGTCGGCGACATTGACATCACTCGTGTGTTCTTTGGTGTAACGAAATTGTTTTTAGCGAGCGAATTCTTTATCAGTGCGCGACATCAGCTAATTACAGGCGCTGCGAATTCACAGACACAATTATCCTCGTATAAACAATTTCACAATTGCTCGCTGAAGCGAGTGATTGCGGGATTTACTGTAATAATAAAGTCGCGGTATCCTTTTGAAAGAGAATAATGTCCTTAAAGCCTAAACAGTCTCGTGATTGACGGTAATGGTACGAGCATTATACCGCAAGCGGATAAACAAGGGGACAGGTGGTCAGGGTACTAATCATGAATACAAAATCTACGATTCATTCCATTGCCAATAAGGAAATTAACGGAAATTTACGTGCGTGACGAGTTTTATAAATTACAACACAATAACAATAATGTACACTAGAATAATGAAGATGGCTTACAACATTTTCTTGGAATTACTCACGGAACAGTTTAATGAGAAAATCTATTCGTTATGCAAATGCAATTTGTTCGTCTACTTAGTCTCTACTTTCAAATGAAACACCAGTAATTGTACCTCACTGTCTTATCTCCTAAATATATGTACGATTCTGCCACCAGTTGTAATGTAACAACTGTTACGTGAAATAGTGACTTGGATAAGTTAGTGTGCAATAAAGAATTATATTTATACTAGCTTTTGCCAGCGGCTGCGTCCGCGGCGGTTTTCACTATGATAAAGAGTATCCTATGTGTGCGATAACGCCTTCCTTAAGTCTCGGGGATATAGAATACGGTCAAACGAGACATCGTATGGCTATAGGCATTCACACAGCATTTTGCTGGCTACTTGCTGTCGAAATACCGATTCTACTTACGATTGGCCACGTTCGATCCGCCTGCGCGGCCCTGGAAGAACAAGGATTGTCCTTCCAGGATCTCTGGCAAGGCTCCACGCGGTCCGCTCAACATGTGCCCGCACACCAGCGTTGCAGATGACTGCTTTTTATAGTCCACAAACATAGAGTACACAAATAGTTAATATCTTCACAATTAAACGAGAAATTTAAAGGTAATAAGTTTCACACATACGATTTCGTGCGAGCCGGTCAGCGGCGGTCGTTTCAACGAAGCTCACACCGTTAGCACTGCGCGGCCATTGCTGGCCTCCGATTGGACGGACCGTATGAGCATTCAAATAATGCTCTGCTAGTGGTTGTAGACTCCAACCCCGACAGCAAGTTTA
>DWTU01002536.1:0-11375 GCA_018251515.1 Cecropterus confusis | reverse complement strand
GTGGTGCACGAGCGGCGGCGGGGCGGCGGGCGTGGAGGCGCGCGACGTGTCGCTCGGCTCCGGCGAGCTCGAGTCCGAGCGCGACGAGGCCGAGCCCGAGTGGCGGCGGCGCACGTCCGCCGCGCCGCCCGGCGTGCTCGGCGTGCTCTCGCCGCCCGTCGTGCCACCCGCGCCTGCACCCGCGCCCGCGCCCGCTCCCGCCCGCTCTCCGCTCGCGTACCACCGATGATGAGGAGTTGTTCTGTTGGATCAAAGGTTTTAAAGCTCGTCAAAATACATTCATATCTCTGTTTTTACGTGTTGCTTGTGCGTACTTGTGTTACTAGGCTAATTATTATATTATATTATATCTAACAATCACCTGCCTTTCGCTATTGTCGTAGCAAAATATTTCCGATAAATGTAATATTCAGAAAAATAGAATAAGTTTGCTTTCATGCACTGACTATAGCAAAACTTTATCTAACCATTTACTATTGCAGCCTACTGGTGGCTGCCACTTGGCATTTATACCCAAATCCATAATCAGGCGAACCATTTTAACAGTATTGTCATCAAAATCAATTATGGATAAAATTATAGTAATTAGCCAATTTTGAAGTATTAATACTGTCTAAATTATGACAAGTAGGAAATTTTATTTGTATTTCGATTGTATATAATTTGTGGAATAATATCGTAAGTACTAAAATATTTATACAAAGTTATATAATTCAAACAAAGTTTAAAGTGGTTTGCTCCATGTTATTTGAGAAAATATCTGATCAGATGTTTGTGAAAATATTACAAAAATGTATAATAGATCTAATTGCGCCACTTCATTTCATGTCGAGGAACTCATACTGCGGCAACATATTAAATTACTCGAATGAACCCGACCTCGAGTTTGCCGAATTATGGATCAGAATATACATGAAACATAAATCTTTTTATGCCATCACAAATTAAGCGTAAAAATAAATAGCTTTATCCAAATTTATACCGGTAACCATTCTACGACTCAATTAAGCGTTTCAAATAACATAATTAAGATATCCTTATATAATAGATTAATAATGTGACCATAAACTAATTTGTTAGATACCAACAGTGCCCAGACTTACTGCCACCACCCACCAGATTATATTATATTATTCCGTGCCACACTTTCCTCATTATATACTGAATAATGCAATACACTACGTATATACTTGTAAAGTACAATCGAAAATAAAAATGAAGTTAGCATGCAATGAAGCACGCTGTTGTGGATGACGCACGAACGCGACGAAGGTACATAGCCCGTTTATTGCCTTCGCCGTGTTATCGTGTTGTTAATAACATTTTAGTCATTGACAACCAGACTATGCATCTTATTTTTTCTTAATGCGTTTATAGTCACAGTCAAGGTTATATTATAGAAAAAATACATAATCGATCAAGTTACCAATTATGGAGAATAATCTTACATATTTTAATACGTAATAATATCTTTTTTAAGACAATATCTCAACTGTTTTAATGAGCCTTATGATGATATGAATAAGATATATTTTATTTAACTTAGTAACCTCTCGTTTAGCTGAATAAGTATAAATGTTCACAATCAGTTGCTTTTGGTATAGCATTAAACAATAATAAATAGCATAGGTATTATATAACATAATTATTAATTTTTATGAACATTTTCTTTTCCCGTACACATATTTATAAATGAACTCATTATTATATAGACGCGCAACAACATCCTACATGATGGCGTATTATCCACTACAATCCTATACAGATTAAAGCGTAAAGTACATAGTAAAAGCTGTTGTAGTCATTTATGGTAATCATGAAAAGGATAATATATGATTGTAGGTACATATATCGTCAATTCTATAAAACACATTTCGTTTAATTACAATACAACTTGGACCACCTTCAAAATTAATACCACCACCATTTGTTACGAACCAGTTAAATGTTATCATGTATTATTGTGTAATTATATGTGATATTAATTCGATACATCGCAAATTTATTTAAAGCCAATTAAAATATCCGCAGGTTATAGGCATGAAAAACAATAAATTGTAAATTAAATATTCCAATATTATGAGAGCCTAACAATAAATTAGTAAAGCGGACAAGACTTAAATGCGGAGTAAGTACAAGTAGACTTTATATGTACCTTTCGACATTGGAAGGCGGTGTGGCATAGGGTGCATTAGAGTTGTTCCGTTGATACCTGGTGTAAGACGCGGGTGTGTTACCACGACGGCAATATTCGGTGGCACTGTCATTAGTGCCACGCCAAGTGGCCGGTGCAGCCGCTGAAGCCGCCATAGCACAAGCGTTGCCTGCGCTCTCTTCCCCTCTGAAAAAAAAAATAACGTAATGATATGAATAATGCTTTTACAAATAATAGACAACAGTGACAAGTAATTACTAGATATTAATATAAGAATATTACTAATCATGGAAATAAACATTTTTTCTTCCAGTTGAATTAAAATGTGTGGGCCGATGTTGACAATTGTGTTTATCATAATTTTATTACAAAGTTAACAATGTAAAACAAAGTATCTGATATCTTAGTCATGTTCATGGTTTAACTGTAGTCTCGGACAGTAGGTATTGCAGTGATTGAGTTGTAGATAGGTAGATTCAAAGTATATAAGAGAAAGATTGAATCTAAATTTCCTTTATTATTAATCCATTATTATTTTTACAATGTCATCTGTTGTATATTACTACGGAATACTATATTATATAGGTAACATATAATTATGTGAAATACGGAAATATCTCAGGTTCTCTTTAGTTCTCGAATTTATTTGAACTGTACTAGCACTAATGTGATTTACTGAACTAATTCATTGTATTATGAAAACGATACTGTATTCGTTAAACTATGAGAATGATGGTGGTGTAAGAAAAACAAAAGAGTATACTGCAGAATAAAGTAAATATTTTATAATAAGAAAGAAAAACCACGACAATTTACAGGGCTTGACCCTCTGTGATAATCTATGCGGATTAAGTTATTTATCTACTCCTATGTGGTGTTTACATTGGTGCCCTTTTCCTATATTTATGTGCTAACACAACTCGACACATTTCTTTAGATAGACTTCAAATTAAACTTATCTATGCTTCACCATGCTTCACCTAACTAACTAATTTATTCTATCGACAAATTTATTAATACGTGACCTGCCACTTTATATTTCGGTTCCCCTATAGCCTGTGTATAAATTGGTGAAGTAAGTTCCAGACACCCATTCCCATTGTATGGAAAGACCTTTGCCTAGAAATGGGGAAAAAAGCTCCACTAAAATAAGGACATAGAAGAAGAATTACAAAATAATTTGTTGCGGTTCTCTGTTATAATTCTCTATATACAATATTTGCACACCTAAAGTGTATTATAGTTGCTTCACGGCTATGATGTTTGGTAATAATCAATATTTATATTTACTTAAATGTCATTATTGGCTATTCAGCAATATTTTATGGATGCCAGGAATGAAATGAATTGAAAATGTGATTTAAACTACGCTATCAATTTACAATCGGTTTTGTTCATACAGCGGATGATTTAAAAATACCTAATTATGTATAGAAGACTTCATATTAAAGAAATTTTATATTAATCGAATTCGGACGCTGGCGACCGTACCGAGTGCAGTGACCGCGTTATCAACAGCAGAAGATGCCGTCATCATAATATATAACGTGGCCGGGTCGCACGACCCGCTACTTAATATGAATTTATGCTGCGAGGTCACCGACGCAGGAGTGCACCGGGCATCATGCGAGAATGGTCACCAAGCGAGCTAGGTCACGCGACAATGCTGCTCCAGAAACAGTGCAGTCACATAAAATATAATCTGATACCTCACAATGAAATACTGATTAGATCTGTTCAGGTCACTTGTTTCTATACCAAAATAGCCTTAATTTTCTGATAACCGAAACTAGCTCCCAGGATTACGTTTTTTATGCGATAGCGTGTCCAGTATTTTTTTTTTAATATTCGTTACCACAAAAGGTAAAATCAGGATTTTATATTTTGAAAATTTTCCAACATTATACCAGACAAGAAATCTATCAAAGGAAGTTTCAGGGCGCCCTGAATTTTATCATTCACATTTTTATCTAGCGTCATAATACCCTATGTAAATATTAAGACCAGCTTAAAATAACAATAAGTACACACAGTAGTTCTCACTTTAAAAGTAAAATATCATTTGAATGTAGGTAAGCTATGATTGAATAAAATAATAAATATGTATCAACAAAACATGAAGAAATTATAAATACAAAAAATACTACTTTGATTATCTCATTTACACTAGGCCATCAAGCGAATTCGTGTGCTCGCCCAGGGCGCGTACCAACCCTAAACATCTAGTCGTTTTACGTCCCAGTTCGTAGTTAAAAATTGACCCCCGACTATTCGCGTGCCTTTGGTAAATGGCGACGGACCAAACATCCCTGACAGCGGCAGTGAACAGCGCTCTCGGCAAGTCGAAGTCGAATCTCGAAGTCGTTCGCCGTATTTAGCGATCGACTTGATATAAACAACGCACAGAATCCACAGAATCGCCAGGAACAAAACAAGTAAATAGTAATTTATGCCAAAAAATGTTTAAAGGTCAATTTCTGATGAGCAAACAAAATGTAATCATTAAATTTCTCTTTTATTTTTCTGTTTCTTTCGTTTCTTCCAAAATATTTACTCCTGTCATAATTGAACTCAATATTGTATTAGATTTATGTTATATTCATATACTTTTTGTGTATAGCGAAGGTTATTGGCGGTGCCCACGGCAGGAGAAACCGACCACGGAGCACTACGCATATTATTTGGTTTTCATCCAATACAATATTCTAATCCAATATTCAACTGTGTGTTGTCACAGTGTGAGATTTGGACAGCACACAGTCGTTACTTGCATCGTACGCATTCGGTGTGGTGGTGTGGTGTCGACGCATGATGTCAATCGTGAGCTCAGTTCATATGCAGCTTTGTGTAGCGACAGACGTTCTCGTACATCGGGCGTATAATAAAAATAATCTGTGCGCAATTCATATGCAGCTAATCGGAGCCACGGCCGTACCAATATTGGACGTAGTAGAAAATAGGGAATTTTGATAGACAATTCTGTTAAATTAATAACAGCAGCAACCGATATTTGATATTAATGTCACTAAAGTTAAAAAATAATGAATTAAAAATTAAACTTTTTGTGGATTCTGGTCGAATACAAAATAATCGCCTGCAGAATCCTTCGTAACAATTGAAACACGTTGATGTTTTTGATTCAGTTTATAGTCGCATCGCCAGCGTCATAATAACTTCCATGTCAATGTTTCACTGGGCTCTTAAATTATACAATTGGTGTTGCCGCCGCCGTGCGCAGTCGGTTACTACCGCACACAACTGCATGTAGTTGAACGAATCGACCTCATTTATGCTTTTCATTTATTATATAAACTGCAAGAGTGCTGTCCGTCTGAAGGAGCTACTATAACTATTTAAAAATACACCATGTACATAAAGTGAAACAATTTTACTAGAACTTTTTTACCTTTCAATACTTTACTGTTACTTTAGATACATGACTTATTGCGAACATCGATTTACGCATACCGCAAAACCAGATTCTTACCATAACTGAAAACCTCAAGTAAAAATATGGTAAATAAATCGTACATTCCATGTTCTAATCTAATATGCCCCACAGTCCGTATTTCATGCAGCGTGACAATAATCTAAAAGACATTTAAGACAGACAAGAATTTATAGTAAAAATCTAATAATGACATATTTTTCCAATTTGGTTCGCGTAAGTTCTGTTTGTGTTCCATTTGATTATTCTTAAAGTAAACCTTTTGCCTTAAATGTCTGTACGTGGTGCACCTTCAAACTAGTTTTGAAAATGGTTTAATGACAAAAATTGTTCTATTAATACATTTTATTCATACACACATACGATGCGACACGCATTATTTTTACCCGTTCGATGCTTAAAAGTAAAATATGTCGAAAATGCAGCTTTTAACTATTCGTATTTCAAAAGGTATCAAACCAAAAAGAATCGTGTAGAATCCATCGAACTTTTTCGTAAGGAAGCTTTGGTAAGATATCAAATTTCAATGTATATAGTAATTATGCGGACTAAGTATGAAATTGTCTGTTTGGAAAAACAAAATAACTTTCAAATCAACCTTGTAGATAGTGAAAATAATCGTTGCAAAAATAGAAAAAATATGTTATAAACAATATTATATATATTGTGCTACTTGTATTTACAATAAATAATAAATAAATCGATGGAAATAGAACTGCAGACGGTCTAATTTTATACCTTTAACGAGGCCGATTTGTCCTTTGCCATAAATCCTATACCAAAATTATCCATAGGTACACAAAAGTTACGCACATTTTTCTCACAATTAGTGAACTGAAGTTGAAAAGGCTATTCTATATCTCTCGAAATACCATCAACTAGCAGAAAACTTTACAAGGAAAACGAATGGATGGATTAGACGAAATAAATATTCCTGTCTGCTGCATTTAAATTACCATTGTATTATGGGCCATACTGCACTTATTATATGTATTATTACTTTGTTATTTAGCACTTTAGAATTATGTATATCTCAACAGCCCTAACTAAACAATTTTTATTAGCACTGGTAAAAAAACATTTACTGATACTTAATAAGTATAAACTATGTAGGTCTCTTCTCCAAGAGGGTATGTAAAAAAGTTACTGACCGATTAGCTAGGCAGCTTGCCGGTAGCCTTAAAAAATAAACACGCAGAAACTTTACAAATAGTACCTACAAAAATATCTGTCAGGCATGGTTCTGATAAAGGTACAATCATAGATCATACACTATACTGGGTACAATACCGAAACTAAACCATGTTTGACTCATATATCACGCCGTATCGATTTATTAGACATAGCCAACCGTTATCAACACCAACCGAAGTCATAGGTATTTGTTTATTAAAAAAAAACAATGTGAATATGTGGTAAAGCTTTGAGAATATAAGTACATATAAGTATTAAAGTTCGATAAATTAATAAATAATGAGAATGAATGCTACAGAAATACTGAAAGTACTTAACGGAACGGAATTGAACTTTCTTCAAGTCTCTAATAGCGAGCTTGAAACTTCGAATTCGTATAGCCCACTGACTAGACTAGAATAGCCACTACCTATTTCGGGCTCCAACTAAGATCAACATTTAAAAAACTCAGTCCGAGGATGTCTCCATAATTATTTAATTAACAAGTTATAAAAATAATGAAGTGAGTCAATTGATAGAATGGAATAGAAACTATAGACTACCCACTACCATGTCTAATTAAAATTTGTAGTCTTTTGGCGTAAGTTCACATTATTAATGTTTGAATTTTTAGTATAACTTCTCTTAATTTTGAATTTCAACTATTTTCTTAGTGATTTTTCATGATTGTGTTGATATAGTACTTGTAGAAAGCTTACGCGTGTGCATCTGTTGTATTATAATATAATAAATAAGTATTTATCATAATGGTTCTTAAGCCCTAAAATAGCCCGTAGATATCTAGATACAAATAGTGCCTAGTATTTTTCTGGTGAAAGCATTATTCTATACGGTCATTCAAATATATTTCCTTACTTTAACGTTATAGACTCTTGAAAGTAAATAAAGAAATAAGTATTTCGTATTTTATGTTTAATAGAGAGACATATGGAACAATTAAAATAAAACTAGGGAACACAAAAGATCGCTGCGACCACGACATGTCGCCGTATGGCTTCAGACGTGTATAACTTTTGGGCGTCACCCAGGTTTGGTACTGATAATGTTAATTCTGATACTAATTATTCTGTTGGCCTGTTATCAAAATACTACTATCAAGTCTTGTTTTACAAGCGTTTTCTCTTGAAATATAATGCAATTTCACAAATTCGCGTTTATGCTTAAATTACAAATTAGAAGTGATATCACTTGTCATACAAACATTTTTACAAAGTTTTTACATTTATGTGTATTAATTTTTTTATCCTGTTGCCTTTGTAGCTTGCAACTTGTTACGGAAAAGTTCTTCGGATGACTATAAATTATGGAATACATTTTAGGCCATGAAATTCATTGAAGAATTGTTAAATTCGATATAGGGAGCACTACATTTTATTTTCTAATTTTAAGTCCAACACAACTTATTAAATAGGTTGTATGTTATCTACCAACAAAATCCATTGAATTAAAAAAATATATTAACTTGACTAGTTATTTTCTGTAATTTCTATCTTACTGGCATATATAATAGATACGGTGGAAAATTTATTCTACAATGAAGTCCTGTAAATTTGAAATGTAAGTTAAAACATCAACATGCCTTATAAAAAATATTTAATAAACTTAATTTACAAGAACTTGTAAAAAAATGAGTTGAGCTTAAAAAGTTGAGCTTACATACTTGTAATTTTTGATAAACAGGCACATGTTGTAGAAATCAATATTTGAAAACATCTCGCGCGCAATCATCTTATATTAAATACTTATAAATGAAAGTCATGTTAGTTACAGTATTTGTAACTTGATAACGGCTGGGCCAATTTTTATGATATTTGGCTTCGTCAGGAATATGATAACAGGTATTAAAATATGATATTCATCAATAAAAAAATATTATTAAATAACATCAGTTCATAAAAATGGTATAATAAAACGCAACCGACAGCTCACGTCTATGGTTTGTCGTGAAAATACCGCATTTATTTTAAATTGAAGTTGACCGGTCGATGTGTTCTTTTTGTGCGACTGTCACGAGTTTTTACGAGTATTCTGATAATCACTCTAATTGTGCCGATATTTTTACAGACTATTCCACGACCACGAAGATCTAATGTTTCCCGACGAAGCCGTATTGCATTTAGGATTCGAAAAATCGCAAATGCAACTGAAGAACAAGAAATGTATCGATTTGATTGCAGCACTTTATACAATATTCGGTTTCGTTCAATGGACGTTGTTTGCAAGTATTGTAGCGCATTGAAGTTTTCTGGAGAAACGTCAGGATTGTGCTGCCTTAGTGGCAAAGTTAAATTGCCAATTTACAATGGTTGTTTTTAAATGACTTCAATCGGGGCAGGCATTATCAAAGAACCTGGATTTAATCTAACATTCAAGGTAAATAATATTTACTAGTTGTGTCACGCAGTTTCCCCCGTTTTTCTTAAAGAATAATCTATTAAAGTAGGGTGGGTGCATGAGTGCCACACCAGGAATCAGTAGTACACCATTTCTAACTTCAGATCAAAATATTAACCTTCTGTCATATTTTCCGTCACTTTTTTACGCTTGCTAATACTGCCGTTCTTCTACCAGTCAAACGTTAATAAATAAAAGCGATAAATATGCCATCTATATTAGTAAAAACGCATGATTCGACGATGGCAATCGTTCATTTCGTTCTAGGCGGCTATATTAGTAAGTGACACGTCGACGGTAAGCTTATTGTATCTTTTTTAAAACTTTGTTTACATCAATCGTTGTAACTAATTTTCAATTAATTGCGTTATATGTGTAAAGCAATGATATTACACACTATTTCATCAGAAAATACTAATTTCAATCAAAAGTTGTCATTGGTAAACGGGTTTTTTTGTAAAATTGGTAAAAGAGGACTTAATAGAAATGTTGATAATTAGGATATTAGAACACCATCTCAACCTGAAGCTTCGGTCATTATTATTATGTTCACAAGAAAACACCTTCAACCAATAAACCCTACATTTGCATCAGCAATTAACATAAGGAAAAACAAGAAAAAAGCTATAAATAAAATTTATGCTAAAAATTCAATTTGTTTAAATGTTTTCATAAGTAGGTACTTACATTTTTTAATTTAAATGTTAGTTCATTAATATTTTATTGCAAGTTATTATTCTGACACTTGTGTAAGTGATATGAATTTCTTGATAATTATCTAATTATTAAATTAAATGCTATATTCCTTATAGCATTTACGTATTACTTGAAAGTTGTAGACTGATGAAAAATTGTGATGATAGATTATTTCAAAACTTTTAGTATTAATAATAAAAAAATCTTTATTAAAAGCAATCGTCTTATTACTGGTTTACTATTGGCACAACATCTGGTCTGTGGCTGGTACAATCTGGGCAACCTTAGGCACATTAAGACTTTCCACATTAATTTTTAAATAAAAAAAATACCTAACGCTACTACGAAAATCCGAATAAGCTACTTGACTCTATGGTAGACAAGGAGTATGTTATTCATTTTTCGTATTGATTCTTTTAATAATTGAGTCACCACATCAAAATTACTCTCACAAAGTCGCTTAATAGGTTTATTACTGGTACACCCACCCTAAATGTAGATGTAAAAATTACACGGGAAACGGAAGAATAAAGGACCATATGGTTAATTAAATATTAGAAAGGTCTCATAAAATATGGATACCACAACCGTTCCGTAAGAAGCCGACCACACGTCAGAGCTGCGCGGTATTTTACCTCGCAGTCTGTCCTGCTTATAAATACTGTATTTTATACAAAATTACAGTAAATAAAATTTTAAAGACTATTGAAAGGAAATTTAATTCGAAAAGGAAGTTGTAAAAATTCTACTTAACAACTTTCTCTGCAATTTGATGCCAAAAAAAAGGTCATTCCTCAATAAAATTTCGCAATTAACTGTAAATATATTAAATAAAGTTATAATATTATACTTTTATTTGCATTAAAGCACGTTGTTGGCAAATACAATAGATTACTACACTGTATTTTTAACAGACTTCTTTTTGAAGTCGGTTAAAAGTCGGAGTCGGAAAAGTCGGGGGAGGTTATCAATTCGGTTATTTTTTTTATGTATGTTTACCGATTACTTCGCCAAATATACATCGATTTCGATTAAAATTTTCCAATTCGAACCAGTAGTTCCCGAGATTAGCACGTTCAACCAAAGAAACTTTTCTGCTTTATAATATTTTAGTAAAATAAGTAAATAAGTATAGATTTTTGTACTTGCAATACAAAAGAAAAATAACATACTATACGTATTCCTACGAGGAATTTCCAGTTAACCCCCCAAGATAAGAAAAAAAAGTATATTTGATAAAATGCTTGTAAATTTCAAATTATTTGAAAAAATACAAAAGATAGGACAAATTTTAGATAGCCTAAATGCCTGTAAAAGCTATTTTTATTTGACATTTGACAATGTTGACATACACACACACCGTCAACCCATTATTGTCTCAATGCTGGGCACGGGTCTTCTCTCAGATTGAGAGAGCTTCAGGCCATAGGCCACCGCGCTGGCCAAGTGCGAATTGGTAGACTTCACACACCTTTGAGAACTTTTTTA
>DWTU01002535.1:0-11377 GCA_018251515.1 Cecropterus confusis | reverse complement strand
ATCAATTTTAAGTGTTATTTACTAAAACTAAAAAAAAACATGTCTCAAAACAAATCCGAAATTAACGTAAACTTTTATATCGGCTACGGTTACAGATAAAGTTTTGGCTACGGTTACGAAACTCCGTAACATCCCTATTTGGAACAATGAAAGGGTACAATATGTAGAATCTCGTTTCTTTAAAGTCGTGACCAGCTGGTACGTATAATTCAGCTCAAAGTCAACTTTTCAATGAACTTACAATCAGATCAGATGCTAAAACCAGTATCAGCTCAACAAGGTCGGTGAGCATCAGCAACCTCCAGATTATTACGTCCATCTTCAGGGTAAACACTGATGACCTTACATCTGTTTTGATAAACGATGAGTTGTTATGTAACCAACGATGACCTTACCTCTACGTTGAGAAATAAATTGTATTCTAACAAAGGAATGGATATCTACCAAGAAAAAATACCTGATGTGGTGTATGAAGACAAAATTTTATGAGGAATTTAGTTAACAAGTTTCTTATATGAATATATTAGTATTTATTTAAGACACAATGGACATTGATACTTCGATCACTTTCAGTTCTATGTATTTAAACTCCTTAAATTCTTCTTAAGAAGGTTTGTTTTCAATGTAAATAGAACCAACATTAATAAAATTCGTAAACTTGTTGAATTAAGCGTAAAATAAAAAGTTTAACGTCCATTACTGCCCTTCTGAATATGACTTTGTTCCCTAATTCTATAATTAATTATGATTCCTCAAAAGAACATATCAAATATTGTTTATCAATCTTCAAAGACCTTTGAACATACACAAATGTAGATATAAGACTTTCGTATAAATTCATCAGGAATGTGGTACAGATAATACACATTTCAAATACCAGTACTCTCATTATAAGAAGATTAAACGGCCTTCCATCCAATAAATACTAAGTCGCTAATTAATTGTACAGTTACAAAAGCCCACGATATAATCTCAACCTACATGAAAACACTATTTTATATAACATAATTAGCGAAGTAAACGTAATATAAACGCTAAACTATTTCTACACTCATAGCCCTACACTACGATTTTCTCCTGTGTCATGGGTGTCATGGATACACAAAGACGAATACACATACACCCAGTCCCAAAACAGAAATCTAAACTCATCATTCAGATGTCTGTCTGGCCGGGGATCGAACCCGGGACCCACTGCGTGTCAGACCGGTATGATGACCGCTCCACCACGTCGTCAAAATAGGTATAAAAATATGAGTATTAGTAGTAGCAGCAGTAGAGCGTGTATTGCGAGCAGTGATAGCCGCATGGTTGAAACTCAGCCTCTCAATCGAAGGTCCGAGGTTCGTATTCCAGGCACACACAACATTTTTTGTAAAATTATGTGTGTATTAGAAATTAATGACCACTGCTTCACGATACAGGAAAACATCGTGATAATCCTACACACCTGAGAGTTCTAAAAAAAGATTCTCAAAGCTGTGTAAAATCTACTTATTCGTAATTGACCAGCGCGGTGGGCTATAACCCGAAAGGCTCTCAATATGAGAGATAACCCGTACTCAGAAGTAGGACAATAATGGGTTGACGACGAGTTATAGTGCGTGTAATGATGCGTTTTATTTCATTTGACATCACAAAATTTTTTTATTACTCAATAATCTACGCAAATTTTGGGAAATCCACTTAGTTTAACCAATTTACGATAGATCATTTCATTAATGCTTGTTTGAGAACAACTTCATTTACAATTCTTACAAATGATACCTCACCATCTGTAAACTGACTAATAATCCTTGACCGACTCTACTAATAGGCAGGTACTCCCACAACACTGCTTAAATTTAAATTTATTATCTTTCGACATTTAATCTCTAAAATGTATCAAAATAAGATATTGTTTTATCTTATACTTAAATCTAGGTAATATTTTTTATGGCTGACTAACTCAACTAAGATAGTTTTTTTTTGAACTTTCGAAAATAATGTTAATGAAATTATAATACTTAAATTTAAAAATATAAGATGACACATTGTCACCCTGTTCTATATCTGTAAAAGATTTTTGAGAAACGTATAAAAGACATTGTAAAGAAACTCTGTTACATTTTTATGAAGGCGATAGACTTCTTTTGAAAGCGCTCTCCTTAACTTTACTGAATTCTAAAGAAAATATATTTACTAATTACAAAGTCGCTCGTGACACATTCATATATATCTATCCTAATTTTAATGTACTACTAATCTTGAGTCTATTGAACTGACTTTTATTAAAGTATCTACTATATCTTTGGTAAATAATTAATTTTCATCAATAGACAATTTAATTACTTAATAACCTATTGTTCAAAGCTATGGTATTGCAAGTTTTTCTAAAGTAACAACGAAATATTGTTTCCTTTTAGATTTTGTTCCATTTAACTTTTTATTACGCGTTTAACTAGGAATTATTATTCACACGTTAGTCGCACAAGTTTATTTTAGTTCAAATTTTCTTTACATTTATATTACATCTTAAGTTGTAAATCCTACCCAATAAAAACAAATAAGACGGATATTGTAAGCACAATTAAGCAAAAAGCAAGATTTACAATTCTATACAGCGATACACGTCGAAATAGAAAATTCTCGTAATATCGAAAATTTAAAAGCTTCGAGACATAACAAGAAAGTGTTGCACGAAATTGAGACATTTCTGTTTGCTTTTCACTCAACATCCACGCGACTTTCAGGTGCTTTATCTATAATATTTTCTATATTTGCTTAGCATGATTTGAAATCTGTTTAAGCAATGGATGTACTCTTGTATCGCAAGTGTAAATAGTAAATAGATGGGGACCACTTACTATGAAGCGCGCTTACCACACCGATATTACTCAAATTACTCGATTTCAATAACATTTAATTATAATTAACCGGACTTGTGTATTGATATAAACGGAGTTAAAATCAATATATGAATAAAAAATAAAACGAAATTATAAAAAGTAAACAATGAATTAACAGAAAATATAAGTTCAATAAAATTTCACCGAAACTTCAATGTTCGGTTTCACGAAATCTTAATCAAATATTAATAACAACAATATACTTATAATAGAAGTACATACTTATTTATGAATTAGTTTATTTTATTTTAATGATCAAAGTTAATATGTTGTTTATTATTGGAACTATAGAAACAGTGAAACCGATTACAGTTACACCGAGTTCAAAAGTTAAAAAGCATAAAGCATAAACTATTTATTAATTAGTGCTTTTATTATGAGCAATATTATTTTTTATCCTTGAACTGTCACTTTTACTCCAATTCCATTTATTAATCTAAACGATAAAAAGGACATAGAAGAACATAGAATACCTTGATTCAGGCGCGTGCACACAACAAAACAAAGCTGCAACCACTAACGCACAGATGACATGGAGTTGGTAACGAATTCTTTTATAGACTGCAGTAGCAAGGCAGGTGATGTGCTGAGGGGAGGGAAGATGGTCAACAATGCAGGTATCGGACACGAAACGCATCGTGTTGCGGAGTTCAAGGAAAGAAAGACAAGAGCGTAGCCAGCCGTCACGGCAGCTTGTCGGCTTTGGTGAATAGATCGATATTAGTGATTTGAAAATCGTTTTTCTAATGGATACTTCATGATACATTTTAAGTTTTTTATACAGTACAATACCGTACAGTAGGTATACACTCTCCCTAATGTCAAGCGGACGTTGCCATAGATGTCTATGGTTATAAAACATGCGATAAAAAGTCCTTGAATTCAATCACAAATACTTAACGTTCATTTAAGCACACCATTTATATTCCTCATACCTCATCCATTTTTTGGGCATAGTTGAGTTCTGATATATTTATATTAACAAATGCTATGGTTTTTATTCCATGCATGCAAATGATATCTATGAAACTTATTTGAAGCCAACTTACACATGAGTGTAGATGTTACCATGGTTGTTACCATCCTGGCCTTTCCGATGTATTTATTATCTTATTTTTTAGAACCAGCATCATATTGTCTTACTGGCACACATCCGAACCTCATTAACACCCATATTAATTACTTCGTATCGATTTTCAGATTTAGTTTAAAGATAAAATTTATTAGAAATGGCAAGTTAAATGAAAGATTTAGTTAATGAACACTTAGGAAAAGTTTTTGTAATCAGTAATTTCAATGACGAGCTCAATGAATGAGTCCATAGAAAACGCCGAAAGCCGTTGGATTCAAAGGGCAAAAGTTACAAATTATGGAGGCCTAACTTAATTATTATACAATAATAGTAACATTTATATGTTTGCAATAATCTTTAAAATGTTAAATTACAACTCGTTTTACCTTTATCGTGGACACACAATGACAAATACACAAACAACCAGAACAGAAATCTAAATTCAACATTCTGATTCGGATATTTGTCTGACCGTGGATCAAACCCGGAACCCATTGCGTGTCAGAACGGTATCTTGACTGTTCCACCATATGGATCGTCAAATTAATATTAACAGATACCTTTTCGTAAATGTTAATATCAATGTCCTATTCACTAAAATAATATTGCCTTTTGACCCAAGCACACAAAATTTCTCTTTCAAAATATATTGGCGTATCAATTGATATAAAAGAAAGAGTATTTTCAAAAGAGTTGCTGGAAATCAACGCGTTCAAGTATTCAGGAAGGCGACTATTGGGAAAGGGAGTTCGTAATAAGCTAATGGAAGACATGAAAAGACCAGTCACTATAAAGATGTTAAATAGTCAAATGATTTTCACGTTTATTATTACATCAAAAGGGAAAAATGTAGTTTTTGCTTCATGACGCATCAATAATGAAGTACGTACCTTAGAAAATCACCTTAAATTAATAGTCATTATAGAAATAATTGGCAAAAGGTAAGGGAACGCAAGTGACTATAATGACTTAGCACATTTTCAAGAAGTCGTTGAACTTAATCCTCTTCTCAGTACTTGTACCTATGATTATACGACTTTAATCACTTAAAATGTAATTTATAAGTTTGAAAGATTTCAACGCGCGATTGTCAATGTAAACCAGAAGATCACAAACAACATACCGCTACCTACTAAGTTCATTTTCAAACTATGACTATGAACTACTTATTCAACATATTGGAAAGAAAGAAAGAAAGAAAACTATTATTTAAATAGCACGTTCGTAAATTGTGCAGCAAAAAAATATGGATTCAAACAGTAAATTAAACTGTACTGCTTGTTGCGCCTAAAGTGTTAAGAACGCGGGCGGAGATGCGCGGCAAAGGTTGTATAGAATTTGCAATTATCCGTATGACCTTATCACACTATTTGACAACATTCTGAAGTACTTGCAAGTACAACCATAGTTCCATGTCTAGTCAGTTATTTCGAAATTAAACACGACACACCTTTATGATCTGTGCTAAGCGAACCAAAAAGATTCCATGTAAATTCGCGAGCATACCTACTCTATAGTTAATAATAAAACTGGTTTCATAATACATTCAAACTTTAGACCAGATTTTGAGGAGCACTATTCACATTCTGTTTGCTAATATTGTTTGTAAACCAAATAGACGCATATTCCATTATACGTCTCTTTGCCTCCGTATAAACCTATGGCTTATTCTGTTTAGGACGAATTTCACGCCGTCCATATTAATTTACGAGTACATGCACATCCAAATAAATGCTTTCCTGGCATCTCCATGACTGTTATGAGCGTTGCAAAATCGCGTTGCAATTAATTTGCATACACCTACTTAGATGATATACTATTATAGTCTGTATTCCATACTAATATAAACGTATAATAATCCTGTGATATGAACGTCAACAACACCGTAACGTAAAAAGATCAATAAAATCGACGCCAATAATCTGACAGCATGGGACGTACGAAATGGAATGAGATAGAATAGAATGGTACGTATAGAAACTTTTAAAGATTGAAGTTTTCGTCTTTCCACTTTTTAAGATTAATTCCTAAAAAGAAACTAAAGAATTCAGCTCAGAATATTAGCACGTGAAGTCGTTATCAAAGTCTAGAGTGGTGTAAAATAGTGCAATCGAATTAAAACTAATGTCGTAACAGTTCATTCTTATTGGGGTTCCGTTCGTCAACACGTAAGGTAAATATAGCTAAATAAGGTATTTCCATCCATCCATATTTTACGGTCTTCTGCTGGACATAGGCCTCTCCTATTGAGGGCTTTTGTTACGCTAAATAAAGTATTTCCATCCATCAATATTTTTAGGGCTTTTGCCTACATTCGCCACGCCTGACATGCGTGTTAGTACCACAGGCAGTGGTAATGTTCCACATCAAGATGCTGCTGCCATCTTCGTTTTTCGCCCTTAATCGACTCCCGCGATATCCACAGGTGGGGAGGAAGTGGTTCGATTCAAGACCGCCATCACACGGAACACTCAGTCAGCATGCTCTTATATCATCAGACGTGATTTTAATATCCGTTCGTTACGCCCGTTATACAGAATCTACTGGACCAATAAAGTTGAGATGTTTCAAAATGTATGGACCTTTGGCCAGGTATTTGCACATCTTATAAAAAATATGAAAATATAGTACAAAACTGTTTTTCATTAAGCATTTTATTATAATCGACTGGGTTTATTGGTACAAAACGAGAGTTTAAAGTTAGAATTGCAACACAATATACTAGAAGAACATAATGGCGGCGGTAATGTTAATTTTCACTGTTGAAATTAATAAACTGTGACAATCAGTTGTCAGGATGAATCTAGTAGGTAAAAGAATCAATATGACAGCAAACAGATAATGGCGACTTCAGTTTTATCCACAGACTGTCTTAATCAGTTGTTCTGCCATATTGGAAAATGAAGCAAAATACATATGATTTAAATTGGTTTTGTAATAAAAAATATAATTTTAAGTATATTTCTCGGAATCCTAAGTTTTTTCTTGAATTTTGAGATGGTACAATATCTAGCTAAGATTGAAACATCTCATTGGGTAGATACAAATATAAATCTCTGTTACCCAAACACAGACATGATCAGGCATTAATAGATTAAATCTTGAATAATAAAGTAAGAAAATAAATTAATGGTTCTTTACGACTCACGTGGTGAAGTGGCCACCAAACCGGTCTGACACGCAGTGGGTTCCGGTTCGATCTCCGGCCAGACAGACATGTGAACGATGTGTTTAGATTCTGTTCTGGGTCTGGGTGTTTGTGCATTCGCCTTTGTGTGTCCATGGCACCCACGACACATGAAAAAAATCCTAGTGTGGGCCTATGAGTGTAGGAAGCGTTTTTTTTACCCATACTCGTAGATTACAGAGAAACCTCTAAGATGTCAATGGTCTTTAAATAACTTGGTAAATCTCTACATATTTTAAATTTTCAATTAAAATATATGGTATATTTTTCTACTACAAATTTATGCTTATTTTTACAATAAATCTTAAGTGTACTGCTCATTAGTGGAGCAGTGATAGCCTACTGGTTGAAACTTGGCCTCTCAGTCGTGGTGAGGTTCGAACCTCAGGCACGCACCACTAATTTTAAAATTATGTGCGTATTAGAAATTATCACTGCTTTACGGTGAAGGAAAACATTGCAAGAAAACCTGCACACCTGATCGTTCTCTAAAAAAAAGAGTTCTCAAAGTTTTGTGAAGTCTACCAATTCGCACTTGGCCAGCGCAGAGGGCTGTGGCCTAAAACTCTCTCAATCTACAATTAGGAACCCTTCATGTGCGATTTCTACTCGCTCTTGGCTGTTTTTTAATATAAACAACTTTGAATCACGTATTTGAAATCACTTATTTCACAATATAAATTTTTAATTCGATTGTAGTGAAGAAATCCGCACCCAAAAACTACATCATAAAATATCGCTGTCTCAAAGTTATCATACGAATCAATAAGTCGTTTAATATTAGCAAAACACCACAATAAAAATACATAGCGATCTAATTAACACTAAGGTAACTTTTACACGTACAGTTTTTGAAGATTGACAAAAATAATTTATGTAGAACTCCAAAGGATTTACAATAACCGCAATATTGTGTGTGCAATTAAAATATATACTCGGGACTTGTAGGCTCAAATTATAAAAACAATCGCTTATTAAAGAACGCTAACCTCAGGGCCATGAAATATTCGCTTCAAGTGTTCTTCGCTGCTGCAAGCGTCAGCATTAAGCATTAAAAACAAATTGTATGCTGCTTTTAATACAAGGCTATAAAATTTCGCTGCACTTTGAACAGAAATCGATAAATTCGTTAAACGCATGTTTCATGGCTATCGAATAAGACCATTTCTGCGGATGAACCCGAGAATTTGAATTTCTTAAATTTTTCATATAAAAGTTCTTATTCGTCAGTATATATTATACGTCACAGTTTCAAATCTTCTCGAGGTTAACAAATGTAAGCTTAAAATAAGCGTTGTGCAGCGTTTATTATGTATCTATGTATTTTGCTCATCTTTATATCCTTGACACCCATAACAGAGAGGTAACGAGAGGCTCGTGGGCCAAGCGTGTAGAAAGCTTTTGTTTGTTTTACAAGCTGCCCTCCAGTGTCCACTCAACATATCTGTCTAATTTTGCCGACGGTATGCCCCAAATCATATGACATTAAAAACATACGCTTATGTTTTTAATGTCATAGAAAAAAAAATACCCGTACATTATATTTTTACGGCCGACTGATGTTTGAATAACGATACGTCTTCCTCGTTTAATTCAGTTTCGTGCGGTGCGCCTGTTCATGTAATATCTCATTACGTCAAATTGCGTGGCCAAAATGATATAAGGTTGTTACAATTTGCGCCTTAACAAATACGATACGTGCGTCGTCCACGAGGACTGCTAATGATTCGGATTGCCGTTAAAATACATAGTGCGCTTAAGTTGCTTTATACCGTATTTGAAGCGATAAATCTTAGCCGAACTATGTGAGGTTCAAGCAAAACAGCGCTTCGGCTCTATTGTCGTTTTAAATTCCATAGAAGTTTAGTAAGTTAGTTACAAAGAACATAAAGTCTGTAATTGTGATTTAGACAAACGACATCTCACTAATTTATCATGTAGAGTTGGACATTTACTTTTGTACTTCGTGTTACCCTTGCTGTAATTCAAGGGATGTCGTGTATTCTGTCTTGATATAATGGGTTGACATTTCAAACAATGATACCAACTTGTACCTGGCGATTCTATAAAATTAAACTACTACTATATATAATGAAAGTATAGTAAGCACTGAATACTTCTAGCAAAATAAATTGCCGGGCTCTCTGCGTTTGCATCTATTTCATGATCAATATACCGATTTGTCACTTTTAATGTTGCCAAAGTGGGCATGCACTGCCCCTTGGCTAGTAAGGAGGGCCTTAAGACTCATATTTTTACACCCAGGGGGGTGTAAAGGAAGGTGTAAAGAAGAGTCTAGCTTGTAATGTCTTTCTAAGTTACAATACAGCAATTACATTAAAGCACAATTCTGTGGGAACAGTATACTCAGAAAGCTACAATTAAGCAAAACCTAAAATGAACATGAAGTGAAGCAGCACATTCTATCAACAACACGCGTATTCTGATAACTAGCAAGTAATGCAAGTAATTGCTCGTGGGCATATTATAACATATATCAATTGTGCTGTTCTACTCGCTCATGCATGGGTACTTTGCACGCAACATTACACGCACAGCGCAGATGTAACACTAGCAAAATAGTTTTTCAAAAACCCGTTTTGCTCTTGTACTCATAATTCCTTCAGTGAAAAATTTATTTTTGTGCGAAATGATTAAATTGTAATCATAATGTCATGTTTCCAAAATTGAGCTCTACGCATACCTAGTACCTTTTTCTTTTTTGTAACATGTAGAATGTAGAGCTTTGGAATTATATCTCTACATAAATAGAATTACGAATTAGAATGTTTTCTGTAAATAGTATAATTGGTGCTAATGCTTGTATGTATGTTATGTAGGTAAACAATTACATTGAGTTCTTACCCGTGGAGCTATACAACATCAGTGCCCAAAAGATCTATTACGATTAGATAACTGGACAATATCAACTTGACAGAAATAAAATAAGGGGCGTCCATTAATTACTTGAAGTGATTTCGGCTTGGATTGCGACTTCCCCTTCCCACCCTAGGTCAGATTTTACCCCAACAACATGAAAATGTACAAAAGTAGGAATGAAACATGTTTTACTTAATTTAATCCAGTTTTCTCGATTTTATACAGAAAAATTACGTGATATTAAGCCGAATCTATCTTCCCCTGCGTGAGATATTGTCGGATTCGACCTGACCCCTTAATTAATGGATGTCCCTTAAAAGAGTTAGAAAATTGACATTGAAAAGTAATGGAAATTAGAGCGGTCTCCATACTGGTCTGATACACAGGTCCCGGGTTCGACCTCTGATTGAATCGTCTGGATCTGAGTATTTGTGTATTCCACTGTGTCTGTTCACGACAACCCAGTGCCGTGACTATCGTGAACAGACACATAGATGGGGAAAAACATCTAGTCTGGGTGTATTACTATAAAAATAGTTTTTACCTTGTAGTAATAAGTGTTATATTATCAATTCTACTTAGAAAGAATACAGTCACAAACCTGTGTATTTTTAATGTAGGTTTGTTTACACACTTGTTTTTTTAATCAAGTCATCGTTTATTACAGTGCCCTTACGTCAACAGGGGCACGCTGCACTGACTTTTAATGTTTTGTTAAAATGTGTTAGATAACACCGGCCATTACTCACTATTACAGCTATTACGTGGACGCACGCTCTGTGCCACTGCCCACTGGGACGCTACATGTATCTCTAACCTAACGGCCACGAAACATGCACTTGTAGCGTCGTTCGCTTGGCGCTGCAAGCGTCAGCGTTGGGCGTTGAATAGAAATATACATTCATTACTGTAGGTTATAAAAAATACTGCAATTCACTCAACGCTGAAGCTTACAGCGCCAAAAAAGTGTTTCATGGTTCTCGGATGAACATTAATAAAAACAAAATTTGCTGAACTTCGCTCAACGCTGACGCTAGCAGCACCTATTTCTGCCTAATAACAACAATGTTAAGGGCTGCTTTGGTCTGAAGGGTGGGTAAGGGAGATAAACTTATGCGATGCCTTACAACTTAGTCCTCAGGACCAACCTCACCTAAGAATCTGGTCTCATCGGAGGTTGATTACTGATGTCCATGGGCGGCTGGAGCCACTTACCGTCAGGTGAACTGCATGCTCATTTTTCTACTTCAATATTATACTTAAAATAAAAAAGTGTAGGGACACACTGCTGACGCTAGCATGTCGCCTCACGCGCCGCAGTTGTCTCCTTGCCCCCGTCGCGCATAGCCG